>JAOEGS010011381.1:0-39513 GCA_025447755.1 Corythornis vintsioides | reverse complement strand
GGAAAAATATATATAAAGATATAGATATATATATATATTTATATGTATATAACACTGTTAATGAGGAGAGTTCTAACCACCCCACCGTGTAGCAAGAAGAAGGGACTGGCCTTCATTCTCAAGGTCTAGAGGATGAAACTTGGCTCCAGTTGGGAAAATTGAAAGCTGGTGGGAGGTGACGGTGGCACTGCGGTGGCAGGTTCCTGAACCTTCCCCCTCCTCCCTTTCCTGGCACAAGCGTGTGCTCCCGCACGCACAGGCGCAGGCACACGTGTACTTTCTCCTGGTTTCCTCAGGGGGCCACCACGGGAGTGGTGTGGGCAAAGTGAGCCATCCGGGAGCAAGTGGAGGAGCGTGTGTCTGGTGGCTTGTGTGATGGAGGGTGTGGGAAAGGAGCACACCTCCGTGCTAGCCGAGAGGACCATTGCAGCGTGGGTGCAGGAGAGGTGGCAGGGCTGCGCGCGTGCCTGTGCGTGGCCGAAATGGGGAGCAAACATTGGAATCTTGGGAAAGGACAGCCCTGCTTGGGACGTGCTCTCCTCACTGGCTGGCTCCTAGGTGCTCTTGCTTCTAGTCTCCATCTGTGGATCATATGTTATGGACAGGAACAGCCACATGCCTGTTCCTGGGGCATGTCTGGAGCTGCTGTGGTCTCACACTGTATCGCTCACCGAGGCCCACTGCATCATGCTGTGAGTGTCCCCAGGGGCCGGGAGGGGAGTACCTGAGGCACTGGCAACAGAGGCATGGAAAGAAAAACCTGCCCTACATGAGAACAGCCCTTCTTGAATGCTGATCTCTGCCCCTTTCCACCATGCTGCCCAAGGACCCCTGCTGTGCACACACCCCCAGCACTCATGCAGCAGTCATGTCCTTCTGACTTGCACTGCCCCCCACTCCTCTGTGGCCCTGGAACTTCTTCACAGCTTGCAGGGCTGGCTGAGTGGCTGTGGCATCAGCTAACCTGAGCCTGCAACAGGTGAAGGACCCTTTGCTTGCCATTTGTCTGAGCTAATTAGAAGAGCTGCTCCTCTTTCCCAAATCCTACCTTGGCTGGTCTTCTTGCCTCACACATTGCTCCAAGCCACAGAGATCCTGAGGACCATACCAACATGTTACCAAGCTGACCCCTGCTTTCCTGTTTTGGTGAGTAAATCATCAAGCAAACACCACATATTGCCCTAATAGGAGCCAATCACCAAGAAAAATTTGAGGGAGCTGTAGGAGCTGCTTGAGCATTGTTCCAGCAAGTTACAAGGAAAAGAGAAAGAGGGTTTAATGGTGTGACACAGCTCTTAGTCAGCAGAAGTCATTCAGTTAAAAAAAAAAAAATCTTCTGGGCATCCCACTGGAAATGAAGCCACTCTAAGATTCAATGTTGAGAGGCAGAGGTCTCCTCACTGGTGAACCTGGAAGTTCTATGCATAGATGATGGACAGCACTCATCCCTACCCTTTTCCACCACAAAATTACCATCCGGTTTCTCCATCACTTCCCTGCCTGAGATTCTGCTCTTGGACAGTTTGCTCCCAGCATCCCTGACTCAAGAAGTTTTATGTACTCAAGTCAGAGAAGCAGTAAGATTGTGCACCATCAGAAGAGAGAGAGAGAGAGAGAGAGAACTGCTCACCCTCATAGCATCTCCTCTGTAGGACTGTGTCTGTTAGCCATCCTTGGTGTCAGTTTGCTACATCACATCAAGCACCATGATGAGTTGGGCTGTGGGTCAGTGTGCTTGCAGAATAAGAAGCAGAGGTGTGAGAGGGGTTGGGAGGACAAGAGCTGTTTCCCCATGCCCACAGATTCCCTTATCAGGGAGGGGCAAGGTGGCAAAGCACTGAACAAAAATTGAGCTGAAACATCACCTGGTGGTGGAGCTGTGAAGGACTCTAAAGTAGTTCCTCTGACTTCCCAGATCCTCCTCCCTACATGCTCTCGAATCATCAGGACTTGCTGTTGTTCCCCCAGATTCATTCCAGACACACAGCTCCCTCTCAGCCTGGAGACCATGTGATTATTGATGGTGACCTTGTCCATCCTGTGAACTTGGACTTTCAAAATGGGTTGCTCAGACAAGTGGCTTGGGGGGCACAGTCTGGATGCACCTGGAGCTAAGAAGAGCTGGTGGGGCTTGGATGCACCTTGACCAAAAGTGGGGCAAGCAGCAGTACATGAGAGATCTGCCCAAGCGGTGAACAGTCAGTGGCGTGAGAAGGTGTGCAGACAAAAGACTAACTCTCGACACAATGCATGTCACCAATGAAATATTCATGAGTGGCACGTTAACATGCACTTGGTGCTAGCAATGGGCGACACAACTTCACCGGTGAAGAAAGCAGGAAGGGAAGGGAAGGGGGGAGGGGAGTGCATCACTGAGCAACACACCCGCAAAGCTGTGTGGCTGCAAACAAAAATGAACACGACTGCCAAGGTACAGGTGTCGGCCGGAGCATCCCACGTTGCCCTTCCCAGCCGTTCAGAGACAGGCATCTCCTTTGTTTTCCAGCTGACCAGACACACACTCAGCAACATGCTACCGTCATGTGTGGAGTTCATGAGGCTCAGGGTGGCTGCGTTTCCCCTGTCCAGTTCCTTTCAGAAAGACTCACCTTCACCCCTCCTCTCGGTCGTCTGAAAAGGGTTAGAAATCTGCTAGCAAGTATGGGGCCATATATTAAATCTATGACTTTGTTCCTCTGCTTGGACATTACCAGACATCTCATGTAACTCTTGTAATATTTACAAACCAGTAGAAGAAATACTTTTTTCTTTTTTTTTTTTTTCCGTTTTGTTCTTTTTTTTTTTATAACACTAAATGTTAAATCTCCATCAATCAAACACAATTACACTGACAAGCTCAAGGAACTGGTGTCCCGTTCCAAACTCCCATCTCCTCCAGTTCCCAACTAGCTGAGAGGCAGCAGGAAGCAAGAGTGCAGCTTTTTTTGCAAGGGGATGAGGAAGACAGCAACATGAATGTGGAGTAGGAGTGAGGAGGAGAAACAGCTTCAGAGAAAAGGGCCTGAGACATGAGAAAACACTTTGCAGTGCAGGGTGTAGAGGAAAAAAAGAATGGGGAACAGTGTCTGGCCTTGCCTGTGTTTCCTATGTTCATCTGGGCTCTCCTCTCAACAGGTGCTTTGAGTGATCCCTGCTCACATTCAGGAAAACTGGGGATGTTCACAACATCCTCTGATGCACACAGCATCTCACAGGATTAGCTTCTCAGAGTAAATCAAACTCCAGCCTACCCACAACTCCCTCAGCCCTGCTAGGAACAGTCATTGCCAGGAGTGGAGGGGGGGCTCCTAGCACTGGTGCAGCTTTTCTCAGACAGGTCCACAAATAACTGGCCTTCACCTCATTTACAGCCTTGCAATGGAGGCACAGATCTGCCCAGGTTCTGCAGGCAAGACCAGATCCCAGCACCGGCGTTGTGGCTGTTTCCTCTAGCTAACAGGCAGATGGCTTCAAAAAAGGAGTGTCCTGTTTATAGTAATATATTTCCCTTTAACCATAAGCTTCTGTGCCTTGACATCTAAAAAAAAAATAAATCCCCTCAAAACTCCTTCAAACCAAAAAAGATGTGAGACACTGAGGTGCCCACCACCACCCCTCAGACTCTGATGTGCATGAACCCAGTGTTTAGGGGTGACCCCACAGTGACAAAAACACACGCGGAGGACAACACGTGGGACAAACCTTACAACAGCAATCAGATTGATATCAAAGAGAAGCCTCAACATACAGAAAACGGTGGGCTTGACACAGCCCTTAGGAACAGCCTGTGACAGCAAGTCACTCACTGCAGGCTTCCCACATTCTTGCAGCAAGCCTGTGACAATAAATCCAGATGTAGATACAGCCCCAAGAAGGAGAAATGCCAGCTATGCGGTATTTTCCCTTGTGACAGAGTTCTGGAGAGAGTGCAGCTCCCAGCTCTGGCTTCCAGGACCAGCGTCAGCTTGTGGCTGCACCAGGATGAGGAGCACTGTTGCAGCAGGAAACATGGAATTGTTACAGAGACACAGAATGACATGACCCTCCTGAGAGGTAGGCACAGGGACTGGGGTGTCCGAATGCTCTGAAGGACACAGGGCATTTTTCTCCTGGGCCAAGGCATGCCAGTCTCCAAAGGGATATGCAAGTCCCATCAATAACCACCCCCGAAGTGAGGGAACAGTTGTCCAGCTCTTTCCTCTTGCACCAAGGCACAAAAACCTCCCCAAGTATGGCTTTGGGGTTTGGAGGGGCAGGGGGAGAATAATTTACCATTCTTCAAATCCACAGCAGATCTATAGCAAGTCTGCTAGCACCCAAAATTCAGCCTCTCGTGCATCTATAATATTTCCTTGCTCATTCTGGCTGCCTGCGCCGGAGCCCTTGATTGCCTGCTTAATTGCCTGCCTGCTGCTGCTCGAAAGAGCTGAGCTCAGCAGAGAGGAGGCAGGAGCTGGCGGTGCCGCAGTGCAAGGTGAAAGGCCCGCACCCAGTGACAGGGAGAGGTCTTGCCGAGTGTTCAGACAGCAGTTCCCGCTTTCCTTCTTGGCAGGGCACCCCCCAGTGGGTGTCCCTTCCCGCACACCACAGGGCTGCGAGCCCAAGCGGTTTCCCCCTCGCCTTCAAGACCCTGCGAGCACGGCTGCCAAGCGTGCTGCTGGTGCACTGGCTCACAGGGCAAAGGCAGAAAAAAGCAGCTTGCTGGTGCATGAAAGCTCAGTGGTGCCAAGCAGCTGTAAAACACTGTACTGTCATGGGTTGGTCACTCAACTTGTGTGGGCTAACTCAAATTCTTCCCTGCATATCTCTCCCCTCAAAAAAACCCCAAACCTGATAAACCCCGTGTTTTATCATCTTTCCTGCTGTGGATGCTAGGGCTCATGGACTGGCCAGGAAACACAGGAGTCTTCTCCTTCCTGCCCCTGCCTACACACATGCACTGCAGCCACTGGAGCATGCAACTGTTGGCTTCCCCACTCCCCCTGTTCACTTTGGCTCCTGCAGCAAACCTGTTACTGGTGTGGCAATTTCCAACCACCGGCCAGCATTTTCTTAACTCTGTTTTTCACTGCCTGTTTTCTCCCTCTCATTCTTGCTCAGGAGCCACTGGAGCATCTCCTTCTGGCACCTCTGTGTGTGATTCTGCCATGGGAAGGGTGATGGCAAACTCTAGCCATTCCAGCAAGATCTGCACCCGTAAGAAAATTGAAGACCAAGGGGAACTGTGCTGCCTACTTCTTTGCTGCACCGCTTTAAGCTCCCTCTTTATAAGCCCAGGATTTTAGACCTGACATTTGTTTTGCTTCTTACACTCATAGGTCCTGGACATTTTGTGACCCAGTTTGTTTCAAATGTGGAATTTGTAAAGTGAGCTTTGTAGCAGTAGTGGTGTACAATGCACATACACACACAGTCTCACCCTTACATATCACACGTTTCCTTTTATCACAGGGAGGACAGTAAGAACAACATAAAAAGGTATTGGCTCTATTTGCATGTCTGCTAAAATGGTTAGGGATGACCAGATTGTGGTTTTCATGCTGAAGCATCATTCCTATGCACACTCTATATCTACAGGAATGGCTGCTCCATGATGTCCAAGGTATCCTCACTCACATCCCACAGCCCAGCCTCCCCTTTCCAGGAGGAATGGGTGGCTGCACTCGGCACTTCATAGTGCTGCAGGCCAGTCCTGGTTTCTTCTCTTTATTTGGACAAATGCACGTGTGTGCACACCCCATGCACGTGTGCAAGCTCTCGCGCCTAGCAGGGACTGCTATGCTGGTACTCAAAGGCTGAGAGCCAGAGAAGTTACAGGTGGGAGAGGAAAAAAGCTAAACAAGGGTGCAGACTGACTTTTGCAAGCAAGGTGGTCAGAAGTCAAAAAGCCAGTGGGGACGCCAGAGAGGGGACACCATGGGGACCTTTGTTGAAACTGCCCCTCTCTCCTCATCCCTCTTCTCTGCCTGAGTGATCTCTCAGCATCTTGTCTCACACTTACAAGGCAGGACATTATCTACAGCAGGATGAGCATATGTACACATGGACTGTTCTTTTTGCATGCTTAGAGAGAGCAAGAGAAAGAGAGAAAGAGAGAGAAGGTGGTGCAAGAGTCACACATACTCGCATGTGCTCACGCACACAGACGTACACGGGAGAAAGAGAAAGACACCTGGTCAAATTGAGGGGGTAGAGGAAGAGGATTAAAAAAAAAACAAACAAAAAACCAACATCATGTTTCCAGTAAAGTTGACACAGCTTTAGTTCAGGCCAGCAAGAGCAATGTTGCATGAAGGAGGGGACAAGAACAAAGGTGTTTAGCAAGGGCTGGGTGCAGGCTGAAGAGAGGAAGGGGGTTCTTCACAGGACACCAGTGTGCAGAGAGCTTCAGGTGACTTGCTCTGGTTTGTGGCTCTTTTGTTTTGTTTTGCTTTTTTTGTTTTGTTTTCAAAAGTATGAACTGGCTTACAAAAATGACCCAGGGCATCCAAAAAGTTAAGTGGCTATAGACACCTAAGCAAAGACCTCTTTCTGCAAAAGAAAGAAAGAGGAGGAAGGAAGGAAGGTGAAGGAATATGGAAAAGAGGAAGGAGGAGAGGAGAGAAAAGAAAAGGGATCTTCTGTTCCATTGGCTTTGTGGGTTTTGTTGGACTGTTTACATTGCAGCATCCTCCGGCGACACGATCCTTGCTGGTGCCCCATTCTCTCCCTCATTTCGTGTTGCCTCCTAAATGGTTGATGACTTGACAGCCGGCTTGTCAGGTTTTGGATTAAATGTTGCTGAATCTTCTTTGCTGTAATTTTTCCTCTCCCCCCTCTTCGCTCCTGAACACACAAAAGTTGTGAAAGAAACAGTCGTCTCTCTCTCTCTCTCCCCCCTCTCTTTTTTCTCTCTCCCCTCTCTTCGCTCTGTCTCCTGTATAACGCATTTTGTTTCGTGTGTTGTTGTCGTCGTGTTGGGTTTTTTTTAATTATTATTATGATTATTATTATTATTTTTTATTCTGATTTGTATTAACATTTGCTGAGTAGGCAAAGCAGGGACGCTGCCAGCAGCCACAGTGGGACGGCCAAACTCATGGAGCCGTTGTCTACTCTCCCTGTGCCAGGTCCTGCAGGGTGTGAGAGGGAGAGAAAAGAGGATAAGGTTACACACGGCTGGGTTGAGAGGTGGGTAACACAGGAACGCGACGCTTTGCTCCCTGGCTGCTCCTGCAGCAGGTGGGTGGAGGCAGCAGGGCACCCTCCTGCTTAGGTGAGCCTCCATCCAGCCCATCTCCTGCCCACCAACTCCTCAGCATCCTCCCCTCCTGAACAATGTATGCAGCTCTCCCTAAGCACAACTCAGGCTGGAGAAGTAGGGCCTGGAGCAAGCGGGAAGGCTCAACCCTGACTGCTGTTGCTGTCATCCCCTGCTGTGCCTCTGCCTGGGAGCCACTGGCCGCCTGGTGCAGGGGCACAGCTCACACCTTTGCACACCCCTGACCAACAGCTCCACACCTCCCTGCTACACCACCTTCCGGGTGGTGGCCCTGGGATGCCAGGGCTCGTTATAATTCCGCACAGTGGCCAGTGCATGTCTGCAGCCAGACACCAGCTCTGCAGGGGCTGATTGATCACAGCGGTCCGATCAATAAAACATGGGCTCAAGCAGCAGACGCCTCCCCTCCCAGGGGCTGTGCTGCAATTATTTACTCCTTAATCAGGATGGAGGAAGGCTTCGCTGTTGTGTTTGTGGCCCTGTGGCATGACACCTATGGGGAGAGGGTGAAGGGTGTGCCAGGGAGGTTGATTTTTCATAAGGGTGGGAAACAAACTCGCAATGCGTGTGTCTGTCAGAGGGGGCGGGAAGGAGCACTCTGCCGCAGCCACAAATAACGCGGCCTCGCTCCAGGAATATTAAGTGCTAACGCTTCTGACATCATCTTATCCATCCTCTCATTTACAGGTTCCCTTCTCTGGATGACTTTAAAGGCAGAGGTGCTGTTTTAAATTCACCCTGCAATCCCAGGCCTTGGCAGCCGTTTGTTTCCAATGGGGCAGGGAGGTCTGCATGGCTATGGCTTTGGAACTACATGCTCATGCTGTGTATCTACACATAGCCATGAGCAGATATGTGCACTTGTATGTATGCGTGTAAGTGTCATATACGTGCACACATACACCTATACACACTTATATAGGTGTGTGCATATGTACAGGTGTATGTATATACACCTATACACGTATATACAGAGTCCTATACACAGAGTGCAGGAAGATGCTGCAGTGTGGATGAAGATGAGTCTATATGTTTGGACTGATCCTGCTATGGAAGAAAGAAGACACACTACTAAGAAGAGCTATTTCCAGTGCTGGGAGGAGGAGCCAAAAAAGTCGAAAAAGCCCTGTTCAGGAGAGCCCCATGGGACCATAGTGGAATTGCTCCCTCTCACAACCCACAGAGTTTACCAGCCAAAGGACCCCTCTCTGCTGGGTTTAGCACAGGTACCGCAGGCTTCCTCAGCAGCAGAGTTACTGTTAAACTCGAAATGGTGACTAAAAGGCAGCAAATCCAAGAAGTATGTCCCCAGAGCCCCTGAAATTCTGTAGCGCTTTCATTTGTGTGATTTCTTCCTAATGTAGCCCATTACTTATGAGATCAGCTGTTTGTGCCCTAATTCTACTCTTTCATTATTAATTAAGAATGTGCTGAATTATGTGGAAAATTTATATTCCATCTGTGGATTCTTTTTCCAGTTAGCCCCTGCACATCTTCTGTGGCTTGTCACATTAATTCCTAAGACACTGTTTTTTCCCTCCTTGTTTTGAATGATAGAAACTTATTCCCCCTCTGAGCTCTGGAACGAGCATAATTTCATCTATACCTTTACCTGACCTATGTTTCAGAAAGCATCTTTCATGGTCAAATAACTGGGGGCAAGCTGTTTAGGACTATTTGTATGCCATACTGGTAGCGAAGAAGCATGACTCCTCTGGCCCAGCAAATAAAGAAGAACGTGTCAGGTAGGGTGTGTTGCCCACAAAAACTTTTGAGATATCACAATTTTACTCTTTGTCTAAAACAGTATTTTTTCCCATACATGCACATATTTAGCACATACATGGATGTATATACAACACACATAAAAGGCAGTCATCCCCCTTGCCACTTTTCTAGGGTGCAAATGCAATCAGAGCAAAGGCGTGCCTGTGGAGGTCCTCAATGCACGCCTAGCATAGCAGAGGCAGGGCTTGGATTTGGCTGGGTATTGCTCCCTTAGTACATGTAAAAGCATGACTCAGGGGTTGTGTGATTCTTGGGGGTTAGAGGTATGGTATGGTAGAATATGGTATGTTATGGTACAGTACGGTATGGTACGTTAAAGAGATGACCTGCTGAAATGTGCAGGTATAAGGGAGGACACACAAGGCATGGTGTGATGAAAGACTTGAGAGAGGGTCACACCAGCTTCTGCTCTGCTTGAGGTTGTGTGTACAAGCTTGAGGATATCTAACAAGCCAAGACTCCCATCTCCACAGATGAAAAATGGTGTATTTGTCCTCATGTTTTCTGCTAAGCTCACTGCACTTGTCAGTGAGCTGGTGGGGGCTTGCCACAGAAGCCTCTCCACATGTGGAGATAACCTTCTGCACAACACCACCAGCAGCTGTTTGTACCAAGGGTCCCTGCATAGCTATGCAGGTGCTGGGCAGTGCATTAAGCTGACTGGGAGGCCTGAGACCCAGTGTGGTTCAAAGGTGCTGCAGCCCCTGCCCATTACCCTGGGGGCTGTCTGTATTGTCTGTGTGGTACAGCAGATATAGCTCAAGTACACACCATGTGTACTACATTTACTGTCACATATATTGTAAAAAGGTGGGAAGCTTACAATTCAATCACAAAATAAAATCTTGAAACGTTTTGAGAATTTCAGCTTGGGGGACAGACACAATTCATTGCTAAAACTTAAAGAAAAAAGAGTGAAAATGTTAGAACAAGATACTAATCTTTGAGTGAGATTCTGTGCAGGAAATAATACCGGTCTGCAATTCACTCTACTGCTTTCAGTCTTGGTTCCTAGCCACACCTCGGTATTGCCACAGAATCCCAGAACTGTTCATGTTGGAAATGACCTTTAGGAGGATCATTGAGTCCAACCATTAAGCCAGACCCACCAGTAGCCATGCCGTGGAGCAGCTGGCTGTGACAGCCCAAGTCTGCACCATGACTTTTGTGTGTGCAGGGAGTTGCTGTGGACTGTGTGGGCTGCTGACAGCGGGGGCAAAGGTGTCCACACACCAACGACGGGCAAACGCCCACATCGGGATGCCCTCCCGAGCCCCATCAGTGGCACATGCTGGTCACGCCCACGCTGCCCCAGCAGGTACGTGCGTGCGTGTCTGGCCTCAGCCCTCGCACCTTCGCACACACACACACGGAGGCAAACACCCCCCGTAACAGCAGCGGCACGCAGGTACCTGTCCCTCCCGCAGGCACCTGTCCCTCCCGCAGGCACCTGTCCCTCCCGCAGGCACCTGCCCCTCCCGCAGGCACCCGGCCCCCTCCGCCCGGCCCCCTGCCCCGCCCCTCCCCTCCCGCAAAAGGCCGCGGCAGCAGCGCCCGACGCCGCGGTCTCCGTCGCCCCCTGGCGGCCGCTGCTGCCTCCCGGTGCCTCTTCCCGAAGCGAGCAACCCGGGGAGCGACCCAGAAACCCTCCCCCCGTGACCGCTCCTTCCCCGTGCGAACCCCTCCCCTCCCCAGGTCCATCTGGCGTGGTTTGGGTACGGACTCGGGTTACCGCACCCGGTCCTCGGCTCGGAGCTCAGCACCCTCCTCACCCAGCAAAGCCCGTCCTCCCCGGTGCTAAAGGGCAAGGAACATGGGGCTTGGTGTGGGAGGAGGGGGGGAGAGGGGTTGATTTTTTTTTGCAGTCTCCCAGTTTCATAACCTTGAGGCTGTGCTCGGGGAACATGCGTTGCTAGCTGACCTCCCGGGCTAATCGTTCCCCTGCAATTTGGCAGCACTGTGACGATCACGACCAGGCAATAGCTTTGAAAGGGGTTTTCTTCCACTGCAGCCAGGGCAAGAAACTGGGTTTGTGATGATGATGATGACTTAATGTGAATATCTGGCAGCATTTCACAAATAAACCCTTAAGGTACCCCAGACCCCAGAAGGCTGTCAGAGTCAGATCACACTAATCAAATCAAGAAGAAACAGACTGAAAATTAGCAAGGGCAAAACAGTTGTACTCCTCTTTCTGGCTCCAAAGAGCAAGACATTTAGATACCTGCTGCAGATGCAGGTGGACCCCTTGCCACACACAGTGCCTAGCTGTGCTGCAACAGCCTCACGGGATACTCGTGCCTCTTGTTGCCCCCCTTGTTGCTTGTCCATGCCAGGCATTCAGCCTGGGTGATCTGCATTGGTGCCACAGCACAAGGTAGGCTTGGCCAAGAGCTAGAATCATAGAACCATAACATTATTTTGGTTGAAAGAGAGACCTTTAAGAGCATTAAGTCCAAACCTTAATCCAGCACTGCCAGGTCACCATGTCCCTAAGCACCACATCGACACAACTTTTAAATCCCTCCAGGGATGGTGACACCACCACAAAGAGCTGTAGCTGTCTCAGGGTTGAAGGGGATGCATCCCACCCCTCTCTTCAGGACAGGGGAATTCTCTGTCCTTAAATTTAACCATGGGAAAAACAGTTGCACCACTGTGACCTTGCTGCTTCTGCCCACCTGCAAGTAACAGCCTCGTGCACCAGCCTCACGAGAGGCTCCAGGGATCTTATCCTGACAATTCTAGGAGAACTTCTTTAAATTTTCAAGTGAGGAAGTGGAAGGTGCAGCGATAGACTTCAGCATGGGACATAAGTGATTTCATCTGGTGCCTCTCAGTTCTGCAGACAAACCCTTCCATGCAGCATGAAGCGGAAGAGTTGCTGCCCGGTCTCATGTGCAGTGTGTTGCTTTTGGTGGTGCTGTGAGAGCTTCACCAGCCTCGTATGCAAAGCCAGCACACTTGCTACTGCTAAGGTTGCCTGACCCTTCGCATTATAAAGCCCTGTTTGCATAGCACTTTACAATCATCAACAGGGCAGGTGGAATGATCCCCTGGTGTGTGTTTGCCTCGGGCTGATTTTATTTTCTTGAAGTGGAAGAGCAGCAGCCAAAATAGTTCTGCTGTGTCTGAGAGCAAGGCTTGAGGAGGAAAAAACATGTTTACTTTAATTATAAGAAAAGGAAAGCCAGTGACTGTCCCTCAGAAATTTTTCTGCTCTGATGCTTTAGCTCAGAGCCTTGCAAGAGTGCAGATTTTTGGTCTTTCAGAAAAAAAAGCTAAACAGCAATAAAAACTACCCACCTTCAACATCCTTGGGAAATGGGGCCCCAAAGACTTCACACATTTTGAATAATTTTCCTGGGACCACCTCAGTGGGTCAGTGATTTGGACCCAAAGGTTTTAGGTCCCACCATGCAACTGGCACAACTACACTTGCTCCTCCCCAGAGGGTAGCAAGCTAGGCTAGTCCAGGTTTCAGTATAGAGGACAGGTATGTATGCTATGTTTGTTTGGTATAGCTGGCATGTTTTGGGTTTTTTTTCCTTTATTTTTGTTTGTTTATTTATGTGTTGTGGCTCATGAACTGTTCCTACTCATAGAAACATAGAATGCTAGGGAGTGGAAGGAACCTCTGGAGATCATCAAGTCTAACCCCTCTGCCAACACAGGAACAGATCCATGTGGGTCTTTAAACTATCTAGAGAAGAAGATTCCACAACTTCTCTGAGCAGTCTGTTCCAGGCTCTGTCACCCTCACATATTTTTCTCATGTTGAGGTGGAACTTCCTGTGTTTCACCTGCTACCATTACCTTCTGTCCTGTAACAGGGCACAACTGCAAAGAGACTGGCCTCTTCTACTTGATACCCACCCTTCAGGTATTTGTAAATATTACTCTTATGAAGGGTATATAAAAAAACATGGCAAGAAAGGTAGTGAGGCTTAGGTGAGATGGTGGAGGGAGAGGGGAAAACCACAGTGCTTCTTACAGCAAACCACAGCAAGAGTGCAAAGCCAAGAGCTGCTCTCTTACCTCAAAAAACAGCCTGCCTCCAAGAGGAACACACCACAAGAAAAGACCAGCTCCACTGGGTCAGTCCAAGGGTCTAGTCTAACCTTCACTCCTGTCCCCTGCAGGTGCTGGGTGGGGGCCAGCAGGGAGCATATGGACATCCTGGCATCCTATGGGCCTGCCTCAAGCGCTTCAGGGTCATCCTGAGCCAGCATGATGCTCCTTTTAAGGAGCACGGCAGCAGTCAGCTGCCAGTAGTGATATTAAGAACACACATTAAATTTTGGGTATTACATCCTCCTGTGACTTTATGACCTTGGCATTAGCAGAATGCCTGGCACACTGCCCATTACTAATTGCTACCTGAACTGGCTAGATTAAACCTGTCTCAGCCACTCCTTGCTCTGCAGTCTCCTCTGCAGACTATGGGAGTCATTCTAAGGGTGGGAGGGGTATACAGCTCTCTGTAGGAAAGACAAAGATGAGCTTTTTTGCCAAGGAACCTGTTAAGAAAGAAACTAAACAGTGTCAAGAGATTGGTGGCCACTGAATGCTCAGGTCCTGAATCACAGAGATGCAAGTCTCCCCACCAAACCTGGGGCACAGCTATTACTGAACCCTCAGTGGATGCTACCTAGGCTGCTGAAGGGAGCACAGTTCAGCTGTGAGAGGAATCAGTATGATGACCACCAAGGCCTAAGCAACTGAGACTCCAGTGGTGCATCCTCCATGGCACAGGCTCAACCTATGGATATGAGGTTATCTGCAGAAATCATTGAGACAGGAGCAGAATTCTGAGTCTTAACCTTTGTGGGATGAATAAAAGGGCCCTTTTCTCTCTGCCTTCAACCCTTGAACTTATAGTGCTATGAGGCACTGCAACATATGGCCCTGGCAGCAGCAGCCTAGGTCAGAAGGCTGCTTGATAGCCCTGTAAATGCCCTACCTCAAGGATGACATTGGCCCCGCGAAGACTTTAGTGGCCATTGGGGGTTGGAGGCTGCATGTGAAGAAGTGATAAATATGCAAGGAATATTGTATCAGGTCAGAGGCACAGGAAAAGGCCACTGTGATGGGGAGTGTGAGAAGGGGATGATACAAACTGGGGCAATATGATGAACATTGCACTTGTACCTATGCAGGGCTACAGAGCAGGAAATGATACCAGGGAAGGTCTTAAACTGAAATGGCAATATGGGCAGACTCAGCTCAGGACACTGAGGAGGGCAAGGAAGCAAGGTGGTGGGAGAGAGGCAGGTACAGGGGAATTATGATGTTTATGGGAAGAAGGAGTTCGTAACATGAATACAAAGGTGAGCATTCAGTACCAGCCTAGGTCAGAGCTAGGGGAGAAAAAATAGTGAGGATTCCTACGGAGCTGTCTAGGCACGGGTGTGGTGCTGGGTGAAGTCCAGCTGCCAACAAACCGGCACAAGAGCAGGATGCGCAGGGATGCCGTGAGCACTGTTCGGACAGCACCCGCCTCAGGCTCTGCTTTGCCCCCCTGCCGCCCGGCGGCAGCTGCCGGGCTGCGAACCGGAGGGGACACCAGCAGGAGCCGGAGAGGGCACCAGCAGGAACCGGAGGGGGCACCAGCAGCGCCGGGGTTGCGGGGCCAGGCCGGGGAAACCGCCGTTGTCGCCAAATCGCCTGTTTCCCGCAAGGTGGCAGCCGAAGGCTGAGGAAAGAAAGCGAAATGCTGTGCCTTGCACCCCAGGCTGGAGGCGGCAGCGGCGGGCAGCGACAGCAAGGGCTAGCGGGACTTCCTGTAAAGCCCTGGGATCCTGCACGGCAAAGGCCCCGCGGCACCACGCTCAAGGGTGCCAGCCCTGCGTGCTCCGAGCCACTTCAGCCTGAGGCAGCTCAAAGCTCCTGGACGTTGTCTATCTGGACTGATAAAGCTGTTGATACCCTTTCCCACAGTCTTCTCCTAGAGAAACTGATTGCTTGTGGCTTGTGTGAACACATGGATAAAAAACTAGCTGGATGGCCAGGCCCAGGGAGTGGTGCTGAGGGAAGCTAAATCCCATTGGGAGGCAGTCACAAGTGGTGTTCCCCAGGGCTCAGAATTTGGTCCTATATTCTTCAATAGCTTTATCAATGATCTGGATGAGGGGATTAAGGGCACCATCATCAAATTTGCAGATGACACCAAGTTGGGTGGGTATGTTGTTCTACAGAGGGATCTGGACAGGATAAATGCACTGGCATGAGGTTCAACAAGGCCAAGTACTGGGTCCTGCACTTGAGTCACAACAATGCCCTGCAATGCTACAGGTTTGGAGAGGAATTAATGGAAAGCTGCCCAGTGGAGAAGCACCTGGAGGTGTTCATGGGCAGCTGGCTGAATATGAGCCAACAGTGTGCCCAGGTGGCCAAGGAGGCCATCAGCATTTGAGATGCAAGCAGAAAGCAGATGTTTTCCCTGTCCATGACCAGAGGAGAAAAATCACCCATCTGTCCCTATGTTTCATACCCACATTTACCAATCTAGAATATTCTGTTGGGTCTTGGGTCCTATCATCAGATTAAAGCAAAATGGAGATAGGGACAGAGATAGAAAATGCATTTCAGTCTTATTTACATTAACAAGACTCTAGGGGTTGACATATCTGCAGTGACGATGAAGGAGAGCCAGCGAAGAAGTTTCAAAGGACGTCAGAGAGCTACGGGACCTTCATTTGCTTTGTGGAATCTGCCCTTGGGATCCTGCCAAAGAATGCAAGGTAAAACCTGGTGTGAGGGGACAATCGGCCCCCATGAGTTTCTAAATAGAAGTGAGGTCAGGACATGGGACAGGCTTGGAGGATTTGTCTGTGATAGGAAGGAAGGAGTGATGGCAAACATGGTAGAGTTGGTCTGCCATTTTTCCAAGTGCTCTCCACCCTGAGTGGTATTGGGCTCCATGCTGTTGACAGGCTGACTTACAGTGAAAGCTGAAGTCCTGCTTCTTAAGCAAAGGTGAGGACCAAAAAGTAGGGAAGAATGAAAAAAAATCTCTAAAGGAGAAGTTGCAAGGGAATGGGGATGTGCACCATATAGGTCTCCCTTTGTCATCTCACTCCCTGGGGCCTGGATGGGTCTTAGGTTTTACACTTGTGATCTCCTCTGCAGGAAGTAATTTCTCTAGTCTGTTGACTCTCCTGCCAGGGCTTCAGAAGATGAAATCTTTATTATCATGAAGGCTTAAAAGGAAGGAATACTGTTAATTCCATTTTCAAGGTCATACTTTGAAAGTTATTAATTTCTTTCTTCCAGGGCTTTGCACTCTACTCTGAGGCTTTAGGGATTAGCAGCTTCTACTTACTAGGGCTCATTGGGGGCATTTTTCTTACTACTTTCCTGTGTCACCCCCCTCCTCTTTGAGAAGAAGACATGATTTTTCACTCCCTTTTCTTAATGGTGAAACTATTTTGTTTGCTACCTACTTGCACCCTATTCTCACTACCAGTTCTGCTCCTGTAATTAAAACTTGACTGTGCCTGCTGTGGTAATACGCTGGGCTTTTCTAGAGGTGGAAATACTACTGTGTAAACTAGGGAGGATGCCCTCCAGCAACTCTCCAATAAGATTAAGGAAATGTCTCTGGTGTCTATCAATCTTAGCACACGGTTTAATGTATTTCAGAATTTGCTCATGCTTTCTTAGCAGTGAACATTTCTTCCCCATGTTTTGGAGCTCATTCATGGTGTACTAAGTACTCATCTATCATACCACATGTCTTAGTGAAGATTCATTCTGTAATGCAGTGCAACCATCCTTCCCTGAGGTCTAAAGAATATCCCTGAAATTGTATTTCTCAGTTGTCTTTCTGAGAAGGTCGTGGTGTTCAAAAGCTGTCTGCTTATGCCATTTATCCTGGAGCTAGTTTACAGTACTCCTAGTCTGGAATTGAACTGCTATGCTGACTGGTGAGGCTGGGGGTGGCTAAAAGACCACTAATGTTGCAAGGTTACAGAGACCTTTTATCACCAGCTATGTCCTGTAAATTTCACAAAGTTCCGAGGTTTTCTCACAGCTCAGAAGTAATTCTCCCACCCTCTCTGTTCCCCTGGAAGCTGGAGGGGATGTTTGTTTTTTTGAAAAAAACCTTGGCAAATTACTGATACAAAATCAGTTACTTAAAACTGCTTTGTCTTCAAACCATTCATCAGACTCTCATCCCACAAGCAAAACAAAACAAAACAAAAAGTAGCATAGTCTGTTTCAGGGTCCACCACAGGGAAGATCTGAGTTTTATTCTGCTTTTCACTTTCCTAGGATACAGCAACTCCTCCTCTGCTCACCTCTCAAGCACACATGTATAGCACAGCAGACCAAAGGTGATGCCAGCACACAGTCTGGTATCTCAATAGGGAACAAGCAGCATAGCCCCCCTGACCCAGAGAACATACAGCCCTAGGAAGCAAGTTTGCTAATCTTTTCATCAGCTTTATGTCTGTCTGTTTACCCACTTCATCCCTGCTATGGTTCTCCACAAGCTTTGCTGGATATATGACACTAGAAGTATTTGATGTGCCTGTGAGCAGAAATGAAGAGGGAGGGACATACAGAGGCATGACTGCAAAGGAGAATGGAGCAGGGGAGGGTTAAATCAGGCTGAAGCATGACCATGAGATTGCTCTGGTACTGAAATCCAATTGTACTTCTGCCTCTGCCATTCCTATTCTTCTCCTCCAGTACCTGCAGCACGGTGCCTTCACCTTCTTAGGGCCACCACTCCTCTCTGGGAACTCCCTTGAAGTG
The DNA here is from genome assembly GCA_025447755.1 of Corythornis vintsioides. Lineage (NCBI taxonomy): Eukaryota > Metazoa > Chordata > Aves > Coraciiformes > Alcedinidae > Corythornis > Corythornis vintsioides. The sequence goes on along the minus strand of JAOEGS010011381.1, from coordinate 21,701 downwards.
AGCTTAGCAGAAACCAACACTTGTCCCCATCCTTCCTTGCCCAGGAGTAGAACAAGCAGGAGGTTTCAGTTAGCCTTCATCAAGGCTGCTTGTGAACAAGAAAGGATGGGATCTGTGTCATGGGAACACTATAAAGCAGGCCCGTGTGCTTCTCTCAGCATTGCACTCAATCTGGGGTGTCACGGGAGTCAAGCTGGGCCCACAGACTGGGGTATGCCTCTAAAGCATGGGGTCTAAGTAAGCATAGGGTGCCTGGAAATAGCTCAGCAACTGTGGGATGAACCTCTGAGCACAAGAGGTGCATGTATGAAGCATAAGGTGACCTGGCTCAGGAGTGCACTCGTCCATCAGCGAGCAAGTGTGTGTAACACCTACCACAGAGGCTGCCTGGCCAGACCTCCCTGAAGCTGTTCTGGCTACGCCACATCCTTCTCTATGGCCCAACCCCCTGCTCCTGTCCATGCACTCATTCCTCAGATTGCAGAGGGACACACAGGAGATGGTGAGGAAGCCACAAGAGCATTTTTTTTTTTTTTTTTTTGCTTGCTTTTCCACTAAGCCTCTCCCTGTTGCAGGGGAGCTCTGCTGACAGACCTGCTCGCCCACGGGAAGGAAGGCCTGCCAGGAGCACTCTGCTTTTTCTGCAAGCCTGAGTTCTTTGGAATGGTTTTTTTTTCCCCTCCCTCCCAAATCCCACACCTCCCTTCTCCCAGTTGTTTTTGTTTTTAGAGAGAGAGCTTAGACAGCTGTATTAATCATGCAAGCCCAGCCATGTGTAATGTGCTTTATCAACAGCAGAGCAGACACTGAATGGCAACCGGTTCACAAGTGGGCCCAGTGCAGTGCCTGAGCTGGGAAGATAAACCTGCTGCTTCCCAAACCAACTTACCGTCATGGGTTAGTGAATGGAGAGACTGTTCACTTGGGACAATAACCAGAGGGGAGGCCAAGATGTTAGGCAAATTCTTGAGTGGTTTACACTGGAAATGGAAGGGGGAGGAGGAGGATGAAGGTGGAAATCACTCTTTGGTCATTTTCTCTCGAAAGCGGGAGGAATTTTTCTGTGTGCGTAAGGATTAAATCAAGAAAACGGTGACTGTTCTTCATTCTCCTCCTTGATGCCTTCCACACTTCAGTCCCAGTCAGCCTGGCTGCCAGCTCAATACGGGAAGGAAGGAGAGCAAGGAGGAGAGAGCAAGGATTTGGATACACCTGCTGTGCAGTGGATATAAGTTGCTTTCACTGTCTCTAAGGAGGAAGGTTCAGTTGATGGCTTCAGAAACTCATCGAACATACAGATGGTATCAACCATGAGTAGCCTCTAGGCTGAGGATATCTGTCTCAGGAGGGTTACAGCCTGCCTGAGCTCTGCTCTGCAGCATCATCTGTCCATGCTACAACACTGACCCTATCAGTGTCCCTGCTGGATAACTGATTTTCCAAGGCAGTTGCTCTCCCATGGGTTTGCTCTAATCTCTGCAGAGCAGTTGTGTGTTTTCTCCCCCACCGATTTCACTCAACCTCCTTTCTCCCATCTGACTGCTGTGCCCCGACCTCTGTTTTGCAGAACTGTTCTGGATGCATTCAAAGCCACAGCTGGGACTAAGCAGACTGTGAAATGCCTTCCCTATCCCAGTGCAAGGGCCCAGCATCAAGGAATATCTTTCTGGGACTTCCAGTCTCAGTTCCTACCCTCTGCTGCAGCTCTCTCTCATTCACTGGATTCTCCAAAGCATTGCTACTGGAGAGGGTTATGCAAATATACGCAACCCAGAGCTCATTTTGGAATAAATCAATCTAAATTAAAATTAATGAACAAAAAGTACAGAAACATATCAAGCAATAAAGCCATTTCTCTCCCCCGTGACTCTCTTTTTTTTCCCTTTAAGGAAGCTGGTTTCTTTACACTTTTTGGGAGGGGAGAAGCAGACTGTTTTTCAATTTTTTTAAGCAATCTCAGCAAACAGAAACTATCTGCATTCATAAAAATCCACCAAGCAATGGTAGTAGCTGTAGTAACAATTCTTGGCATTTCTCTTCTCCCTGAGATGCTGTTTCTGACTGCATCTCTACTACTCCTTTTGGAAGGCACTATCATCACCTCTGACTTTGATTTTATTCACTTTAAACCACACGGTCAAAATAAGATACAATGCTATCCCTTGCCCAGTTCCTATGAAATAGCAAGAAGCAATTAATATGATGTTGGCTTTCTGCCTTCACCCTGTCTTGTCCTTCCTACTTCTTTGGCCTGGAACCTCTGCAGGCTTGGCACCCAGTGCAGTTCCAGCCTTCAGAGCCTGCAGAACTGGCAGGGACAGACATTGACACCAAGCAGTGAGAGAAGCTTGGCCTGACTGAGCATCCACCCTGCAGAGCCACCCTCTGCTGCAGCCACCAAACAGACAATGAACCCTCTGGAAAAATCTGACTGGATACCACCAGTAGGAAGCAAGGTGCTTCCCACACAGTGTCATGGGCATTATCAGCTGACAATGCCTGGGGCTCAGCCAGCTTTCAGGGAAGAGAGGGATGCTCCAAGTGGTCAGGCATACATCACTGTGGCTTAAGTACAGCTGAACTATCACCCTGGAATGCCTGAGAATTTATGGAATACCAGATGTGCACGTGGCTCCAGACATGCCCTCCTGCACTTGGTCCCTATGGCCATTGCTTTTCTCTGCTGGTAGTTTCTATATCAGGATCACAGCAGGACAAGATCGGCTATTTTGGCCTGTTTGTAGTACCTAGGTGGGTTGTAAAGCTGCAAAAGCTTGGGTTTTCACTGTCCCTTCCTTGGGGCCCAGCTGAGAAAGCACCCTCTGGCCTCAGTGAAGAGGACTACAGAGATGGGTGGTTTCTTTAGCTGACAACAGCATCCTGGGAGAACTGGTTTCTGTGGACAGTTCTCACACTACTGCCTAGTCAGCAAACCCCATAATGTGTTAACCCTTCACAGTCTGTACTCTCTGATGCATTTCACCATGTTTCAATCCTTAGCTTAAAACTATTCAGATGTTCATCCTTTTGCCAAAGCAGATGCCACTGGCATGAGAGCTGCCTGTTCCTCACTACAGAAAGTAAAAAGGGAGCAAGGATGGATGGAGGTGACCACTGCAACAGATGAGCTCTCTTCTCCACAGTTAGAACCTTCACAAGGAGGGAAGAGGACTGAGAGGGTATTAGAAAGAAAGAAGCTCTCTGTTTCCCACTCTGGTCATCAGACCCAAATGAACATCTCTTTTCTCCCTTCTCCCAGCTCCCACCCGCCTGTTGAAGGCATTAGTGACAGTACAAGCTACATGGGCTACAGCTAAATGGGGACTAACTATGATCTACAGTCACACAGGGTCATTCTCCAATCAGTGTGCATTTTAGCAGAAAGACAGGACTGCTCATTCTACTTTTCCCTCTCCCTCTGCTAATTACTAACGTGCTACTGCTAGAAATCTTTTGTCACCCTGTTGATGGCCTTGACTCTGAGTGATCAGGCCCCAAAGGCTGAAAGGCAGCTCTGGATGTGCTGCTCTATGGGAAACATGGTGTCTCCTTTGCAGAGCTCCAAGGGCATTCACATTAATTGTGCCTAGATGGTCCCTGGTTACTCTGTGGGAAGCTTTCAGCACAGAACTCCTGTGAGGAAGACTTGTGGGTTTTGAAGCCCATCAGTCTGAATAAGCCATTTTGACATGGACACTAGATGCTAATAATGGGGAAGGGAGTCTTTGTTCAAAGGGCTGAAGGTAAGGGACAATGGAGGAGAGAGATAGAGCTAGTGCTGTAATTGTGACAGACCCCTTTGAGGTTCAGCTATGATCTCACCTGGCCTGATGTGGGAAGATGTGGTGTAGAATAAGCAAACTCTCCTTTTCCAGAGGAAAAACCCTTCTGAAAATCCACCTGTTGTTGAAGGAAGGCCCCTTTTGTGACATCCAGGTCTCGAGTCATCCAATTATGAGGTTACAATGCAGACAGAAAGATGTGATGCTGTGGCATCACCCCAGAAGATATTTCAGGGCATTTTGAGTGTCTGGCTGCAAAACCAGGAGGGCTGGAAAATTTTCTAAGGACACATCAGCTGAGAGCTGAATCAGCTGGGCTCCACCAGCCTTTTAGCAAACTGCTTCATCAAATTCAAGTCCCATGTGTTTAATTGAAGGGGCTGCTTCTGAGCCTCCAGTCTGCCTGAAAGCAAGGTGTTTCCACAGCAGCTAGCTAATGATGGCAATGTTTATAGCATGACTACAGTGCTCTTCATCTCAAAACACATTCCTTTTAAATTAATGCTTAAAACCCCACAGGGCAGGGAAGTGTTACCAAAGCTCAAGATAAATGGAAACTGGGGGAGAAAGAGGGAAGAGGCTGTGATTCTGTGATTGAGGAGAGGTTATTTGAGAGCTGAGGACTGCATCTCAGAACACAAACTCATGGGGAAAAAAAGGTTCAACAAGAAAATTTTATGTATGTCTAAGGTTTCTTTGTAGGTGACCAGCAAAGTAAAAGCAAATGCTGAGATAAGGGCCAATATCTGTGCTGAACACCCACACTGGAGGAGCTAGAAGGGGCTTTCAGAAAACAAATGAGGTCCAGAATATTTAAACTCTGCTTTCCCCCTCTACAAATTCCTCTTTATGTGTCCTGGGTCACTGGAGATACCCCAGCATTTGGCACACAAATTCCTGGAGACTCCTCACAGAGGTGATGTCACACCAGGATGTCCTTCAAGATATCTCAGGAGACCATGGAGCAGTAAAAGTAAAAAAAAAACCAAACCAACCCAACCTAACATCTTCAAAGACAGAGAGGAAGTGTTTCAAAGGATTGACTAAAGCTGTGCAGGCAGGATGGCCTTGGCAGCTTGATTAGGAGGGGTATTTGGTATGGAAATCCTGCCCTTGCTCACTTGCAGTTTTTGCTTTATCATTTAGCTTAATGGGCTACTAATTCAACACCAGCTGTAAACAGGACTGGCTATGAAAAAAAAAAATAACACTGCCTGCAGAATTTAGTGATATATCACAAAAATTATAATAAAAAGAAAGAGCCCTTGGTTTCCCATCAGACAAAAATATTTGTCATTGGAAATTCTGCTTTAAAAAAGAACACCCAATATTGGAAAACTCCTCAAAACCTTACACCCCAAACAGCCTCAGCAACTTTAATTTCATATCCAAGCACAGGTTTCATTTGCAATACATATGATAATGGTGTTTAATTGGATTTATTTTTCCACACTACGTTCCCAATGGCCTACTTTACTCTTTTTCTCAGCTCCTTGAATGTTATTTACAAATCACTCTCTGGGATTTAGTTTTAATGGTAGCTTGATTTCTCCCTACCCACCTCCTCTTTTTTTTTTTTTTCTTTTTTTTTTTGTAGGTACTTTTCTTTAATTGTATTTGTGGATTTGCCTTTTAAATAGGCAATTGTGACTATATCCTGAGCCTGAATAAGTTGCCAAGAGCAGAGCTTGATGTGAAAACGGCAGAGTAGTTAAATGGAGCTGGTGTAACATCCAGCATTTATTGTTCTTTTCATGGGAGTACCTGCAGGTGCTTTACTTGGGCAGGTGCTCTTTTGCAAAACAACTTGGGTTCCTAATAACACTCTACCCCAAAGCTCTGCACAGACATTAACTATTTAGGCCTCTGAACACCCCATGAGTTGAGTGCATCTTTATCATTTGGTGGTAAAACAAAGATACTGAGAGGAGCTCTAGGCCAAGATTTTTAAGTGATTACAGGGACTGGCTGCCTTATTGTTGAGTTAGTTTCAAACACTGCTTTCAAAAGCTGTAGCCTGTTTTCTGCAAGTGTCCAGTCTCTGGGCTTTTTCAGAATCTCAAGGTCACATCCAAGCCCCAAGTCTTGTGTGGAAGTTGGGGCCATGCTGCCTAGACCTGAGGCATGCTTGGGCATCATGGAGACAAGAAAAATACTCAGACCCTTCTTTGCCTTCATACCTTCTTCCCTTAAAATTAAGGAAATAAAGCAAAGAGTAACACCTCACCAAGCACCTCTTTTCATGCTCTCTGCCTCCAATGCAGCACTATGTGACTGGCAGACTTGGGGGGGGGGTGATGACAGAGGAATGAGAAAAAGTGTTTCACTGTGAATAGTTTGCACAACTAGAGTGAAAAATACTCCTAGCAGCAATTTAATTTTTAGCTTTTTACTTGTTGCTTTAGCTGTATCTGCAAAATTTTAGGTCTGCTTATGCTTTTGATCCAAATCTGAACATGTGGGCAAAGACAGCTAAGGACAGGAATGTATATTAGGAGTATGTCTGCAGACAAATTGAACCTCACTGAAGACTGTCCAGACCTGGCTGAGGACACCATGTCATGGCTCAAAGACTGGCTAAAGGTTCTTGCTGTTTAGTTGATTGGTTTTTTGAAAAGGGAAGGGGAAGGATGAGGAAGGTGAGTAGAAGAGACCAAATGACATGTAGCTGAGACAGAAAAGCCCCTATTTTCCTGCATTTCTGAGCTGTTTTCCCCATCCCTAGCTCTGAGCCTTTGTCAGGATGATGGAGAATGACCCGGCTAAAGAGCTACTTCAACATAAAACATATACTGACCTGGAAAAGGATTGGGGAGTGTGGGTAAAACTCGTTCTAAGGGGGGGAAAAAAAACAATAAGCAACATGCAGGAGAAACAGACAAGCCACTTTTCACACCAAGCAAGCAGCAGATACAAACCTGATGGATTTACCCATCCCCAAACTAGAAGAACTAGAGTAGGTTTCATATACAGAGCAACGTCGTTGCTACATTACTAGCAACACACCTAATACACACAGACATCCCCTGGGACTGGGAGTCAGAGAGAAGTCATTTGAAAAACGAAACAAATAATATCCACACAGCAAGAGGGATTAAGAACCTGCCGTGAAGATAATTGGAGTTGATGGGCCATATCTCCCTTCAGACTTTCAAGACCACTCCATCACACTACAGATCCTCTCAGCTACACCTCTGTCTGGAAGCTAGTCTTGGCAGAGAGGGGTGAGTTGTGGAAGTCCTCCACAGGTAGCTGCTGCCTCCCCAGAACCTTTTCCACAATGCATTTCGTGCCAGTGACAGGTGCCCTGAGGATCCAAGAATGGGAGTACTCACTGCTGAATCCTCAAGGGCTTCTTTTGAGCTTTTGTTTTCTGAGGGTGACAGTTTTTTTCAGACTCATCAACTTCTAGTTGTACACAGAGCCTGTTGTTTTGTTCACAGCGTTTTCACAACGCAGCATCATTACACGTCACAGCAGGACCTCATTACACGTCACTGCTGATTCCATGCTTTGCTTCTCCCACACAAGGATCTCAAAAGAATTGCACAGGCACTTCTGGAAAACTGGTGTCAGAGAGCTCAGTCTGAGGCTAGAAGTAGTGTTAATTCTGTTCTACAGATTGTGCAGTTGACTCACAGAGCAAAGAAGCAATTTGCCCAAGGTCTGATGCTGAACTTTTGTCAGATCCAGGTGCAGAACCAACAATACAAGCTCCCCTGGCCTAATTCTGATCACTGGGTCTCTTTTCATTACCTTCAGAGTTTGCTGGATGCCTTATACTGACTGAAACAAGTTCCTACTCATGGACCAATTAGTAGGTAGCTGTAGAGATATGCCACTATGCAAGAGCTGATAGGCCTGGGGTAATGAGTTGTCTCCTGGCTTACCTGTAAGGTGGGTGCTAAGATCACTGTTGATGGACACAGAGACTGGCAGAATACACTGGTAGTCCACTGTTATTCTCTGATCAACCCAGACCCAGCTATTTGGAGACCAATCCTCTTTCTGCATCACCCTTGGTGCAAAGAGCTAGGTTCTGACTTGCAGGACCCCACGGGGAAGAAGCAGGTCATCGCTGTGACAGTGTCAGATCTCCTGCCCTCATGATGGTAATGGAGCTGTTTGAATCCACAGCAGGCACAGGGGAGATTGTCTCTTGCCTGGAAAATACAGGGCTAGCCTGGATCTCTCTGTTTATGTAGCAACAGGGGACTATTGTTCTGCGAAAGCAGGCTGTTGTGCTGACATGACTTCCTTGTTATTTAGTTTGGTTAAATAACTCAACTCCCCTTTACCTTCTTCCAGCACAGCAGGCTGCAGACTGCACAGCATAAGCAGTAAAAGCAAAGCACTACGGCCTCATTATCATGCTGCTTTCTATTCAAGGACTCTACCTCTGTTCCCCTCGCCCGCTGCGTGCTGCCTTTATTGCTCCACCCTGGCTCATTAGCAGTGTCTCAGCCTTGCCCCATCTGGCTGTCACCCTAACCACTTTCCTCCTCTCCCAAGCCTCCTGTTATTGACAGCCCCTGGGAAGACATGGGATTCGCACTGAGACATTAAGAGAGATTTCAGACACAGTTATGCTCCAAACCCCACCATAAGCAAATGCTCGAGTGCCACAAAGCAAGGGCAGAGAGTTAGAAGGGGTGCAGGCATGTGCATGCAGCCAGCACTTGGGTGCTAACAAATCATCACAAGTTAGAGGCAAGTGCCAGCTCAGAGACACGTTATCTCTTGCTGCAATCAAAACTGCTGGACTGCAATGATGACTCTACCTGAAGCCTCTCAAGGAAGCAGGGGTGGGATCCTGTCTTCTGCTGCTTTTAATTAACATGGGCCTCACCAGCTGCTGCTTTAGCTCTGTGTTTCCTTACTCCCTGAAGGGTGCAGAGGATGCAAGCTGCAGAGGATGCAGCAGGGGACCTGCTGAGGTGGCAGTCTCCTAGAACTGAGACAATTCAGCCAGCAGCACTGCGTAAGGGAGCGTGGGCACTGTCTCCTGTTTTATCCCCTGGCATGGGCTTGTTCTGTGGGAAGCAGAAGTTAACTAATTTGAAAAAGCTTTCATTTCTTTTTGCTGCCTTGCTAGATGCAGTGCCTGCTTCTGTGTGTGTGGCTGCTTATACACAGGTGCACTGCCTATGTATACATGCTCACATACACACGATGAGTGGACTGAAAACACAATCCCTCTTAGGAAAAAAATTTCCCACTTAGGAAAGAAAAAACCAACCCAAAACAAATCCAAAAACCTTTCCCTTCAGTTGTGCTGCTACTTTTCACCTCTGCTGCTCTGTGATGGCAGCCCTGGCTTGGCCTCTCTGTCAGGCAATTTTCACAGAGACCTGTGTTACTGCCCTTTTCTTAGGTCTCACAGTGCTTTGTGCTTGGGGGTTACAAACGCCCCTGCCAGGTGCTGTGGAGCTGAATCAACCTACTGACTCACTCATGCTGCAAAATATGGTCCTGCCTCCCAAGTCCTCATGGTCTAGGTGATCCTGCTCTGGCAGGGGGGTTGGACTAGATGATCTTCTAGGTCCCTTACAGCTCCTAACATTCTGATTCTTATCCACAGCTGTGGGATGTGCCTCCCCCTCCTGCATGTCTCTGGTGCTTGTTGAACCCTTCCATTAACTAACTCAGCTCAAAAAGAAAACACTTGGGGTCAGTTTGAGAGTGGGTGGTAAAGCCAGCTTACTTTTTCACTAGTTCAGCAGGTTGAACTGGTTCAGTGGGTTGTTCACTGAGTACCAGAATGGTACAACAAAATTAGTGTCAGAGAGCAGGGTAAGCAAAAGGATTGGAGAGGATGGGATGGCAGCAAACTATAGATCAGTTGTTTCATCAGTCCGTACCTGAGTGCCCTCTCTGCAAACAGATTCCATGTTGCTGCTGGAGATGGGTGCCTGGGTAAGACAGACCTTTGGTACAGCCATTTTTATGTTGTTGTAAACTCAAGTCTCCAGGAGTGAGTCGTATAAATCTTTCCACCTACAGCAGGCAATCCTGCTGCTACAACCTTTAAGGAAGATCACTAGCTATCTATTCATACAGCTCAAGGGAGCTGCTTTTGTATTTTAATGCATCTTCTGTCTATGGCATTGACATCTGAGGTGCTTGGTCTCTCTGAGAGTTTTTCAGTGCTGTCTGAGGTTTCCTGGAATGGTAATCACCCATTTTTCTCTAGTGCTAAACTGTTCTTTCACATCATTTTGCTATCTCCCCTTCTGCCCTCCACCTCAGGCAAAGCTGACAGCATCTCATTATTAACTTTCTAGTTGTTTCCTCTCTCCTGGCTACCATTCTGTTTTGTGTTGCAATGGGACACTGAGGAACCATTGCTGTATCTGCCTCCCTAGTGGGATGTTGCCCTGCAGTGAGTTTGTTCTTGATTTAAAAAATAATATAATCTCTGATTCAAGGAATAAAAACCACTCCCAAGTATTTGAGTATCTGCTGTTCTTTGCAAAAACATGGCACTGTTTTATTTTTCTGCCTGGGTGTGTGGCTGGGAGTGTGCATTGCCTGTTATTTCAGCTACTGTGTGATCACTACAGCACTTATTTTTTCATCTGGCTTCTAGTTTTTTCAGCTGCTTTCTTTATCTTCATTCCCTTCACTCATTTCCCCCCTGATTTCTTAACCTTAGAAATACCACCTGTTCTGCCTGAATTTCTTTCTATTCCACACTAACTAGAAGGAGAACAGAGATTTCCTGAAACAATAAGAAGCAATTGCACACTGAACAAACAGGGATTAACTAAACAACAACAATAAAAGTTAGAAATAGCCTGATGAAAATCATCAAATCTCTCTCAGCTCCTGCACCTCTGTTGTTTTGGCTCTTGTAAAGTTCTCTAGTGTTTTCCAGCATAAATAAGCCCTGAATTTCTAAGCTAAAAATGAGGACTAAAATTCAACAGTTTGAAAGAACTGAAGTTTTCTTTGTACTCATCAAAAGGAGACTAAAATAGGACGTTTGCTATTGGCTCATTTCCTCCTGGAATAGTTAATGGCAACCTCTTGCAAGTTCTGCCACTCGTTTTACGACCATGGGTAAACTGCTTCTTCACTCTGTACCTTAGTTTACTAATGCAAAATGGTGCTAATAACACTCACCCATTCCTAAATAGCTTGTGATGTTAAAATATTCATTGCTAGCAAATCCTTTGAGATCCTTTGAGGTGAAGCTCTAAAGTCACGCAAAATGCTTCTCTAGCAAAACCAACCCCCCCAGCTAAAATCACGTGTGCATACATATATTATGATTGAATTTCATCTTGTATTTTGTTTCAGTGATGCATTTCAACTCATCTGTGTAACAGGAACCAACAGAGAGGGCCAAATTTAGAATTCATCCACAAATAATGGATTCTAAACTTAGCATTTTATTAATATCAGCAAGAACAAATCTGGAGTATTTGAAAATTGTGTTCCAGATTGCTGCCTGAGGATTTTATTTGAATCTCATGACAGTCACAAGACCAGCGTGAAAGGACTTTAAAAGTAGAAATTTGCTTTGTGTGTTACAATGCTACAGGAAATCAAATATATGTACTTTATGATAATATCTGTTTTTTTTAGAAAAAAAACCAAATCAAACCAAACAAAAACCAACAAAACAAAACTTCCACAGAATATACCCACATTTTTGCAAAAGTTCAAACTGCCTTGAAACAAATCCAAAGGTGGTAAATTAAGAATGCCAATGGATTTATACTTTTGCACTACATCTGTTAAAAATAATCAACCCAAACCATGTTTTTTTCTGATGGTTTGATTAATCTGACTATCCACAGCAGAAACCTGCCTAACTGCATCCCATATTAAGACTGCTTTACACAGGAAATTATTTTTTTTTTCTATTTAAAATGATGTGAAGGTCATGGCCTAAGTGTTTTAATTAAATTTGGTACTGTCAGAGGAACACAGCCCTACATCACTTTTGTGTCTGTAGCCATTCATGGGAGTGGGTCATTCTGCTGCAGTCTATTTCTGGTGGCAATAACAACATGTGGTCCAAGTCAAGCCCTATTTTTGGACCTGAAATCAGGAACTGCATTTTGACTGTGTCCGTTTGTACATGTTCATGGGTGGTAGGTGAAAGGCAGGGCCTCTGTTTAGAGTCAGGTTTGAATCAGCTGCAAAATTCAGAACCAGCAGGTAACTCAACTCTGGAGTTTGGTCTAGTCCCCGTTACGCTTACGACAAACTCAATAACTGAAAGGTAGCAGAATGAGATCCAAGGAATTTTATTCCATATTTCATCTGCTGATTACCTTTTCCCACATGTTCCCTATGGTAAGCCCCTTTAAATCATTCTGTCTTTTCCCACTTCTTTCCTTTCCATTTTCAAACTCATTGCTCTTTTTTCTTGACTCTTTCTTGTTCTCCTCAGGCTCAGTGGCTAGTTCTCTCCATCTCTCTGAATTACTTGTCATTTTTCAGCTGTCAGAGACCCTCCAAGCCCTGGCCTTCTCTCTCCCTATTAAAGGTGCTGTCATTCTAAAGGGTTTTTTTGTTTGTTTGTTTCCAGCTTTAAAACAAACATGTTTGTATTATTTTAACAAAATCTGACTTCATCAAAGAAAGTTAATCAAAGGGCTTGACTGTAAACCTTTTAATTTAGCTGTGTTTGTGCTTCATGACAGGTATGAACATGCAGGTATGTGAAGCAGAGTGCTGAAAGCCAGTTGATGACTGGAGGTTTGGGGGTAGCAAGCACACGCTTTCCTGAGTTCTGATCACCATGTGCTTCCTACACAGCCTGGTCTTTGCAAGAGCAGCCTGGCCCTCCCTTCACCCTCTCCCATACTTACTGTAAAGGTATAGGCTGGCATTTGTGACTCCCAGCTTGTTGGCAGCCACACAGGTGTAGTTCCCATAGTGTTCCTCAGTGACGTTGGCCACCATCAGCAGAGACTGGCTCCCCGTGCTCTTTATCTCCAGACCATTAGCACTGTTTATCCTGGGAAGACAGAGAAGAGGTGTGTAGTGCAATGGCAGTTGTACCCTGGGAAGGAAATCACTGCCCAGTGGGCAGTAAACCAAAGTCATTCAGCCCAGCTGGTGGGTGAAGATGAAGGGAGGCAAGAAGGAGGCGTGAGAAGAAAGAGGCTAAAGAAGGTATTGATGGGAAGCAGGAGGAGGGAATGAAAGGAAGAAGGACCACAGTGGGATAAAATGCCACAGCAAGAAAAGCTGAGGGAAAAAGAGGAAGCCTTTACCCATCACTGACTTAATACTTGGAAATGAACACAAAATGGTTGGTTGAGAGCTAGTCAGTACTTGAACATAAGGTTTTTAGTGAAACACACCAATTCATGTGTTCCAATAGGTGCATAGACTAAGGCTGATTCACCTCTGAGCCTGTGCACAGGGGTCAGGTTAAAACCTAGGATAATAACACAATCTTCTTAATGCCAGGTAAATTGCTCAGGTATAAGGGACAGATTCCTTTTCTCTTATTTTCTCTCATATGCAAATCTGGGCAGCTCAGGTCATACAGATGTGGGAATCTTACACCTCAGCAGCTCTTTCCCTCAGATGAAGGCACCCAGAGTAGCATTACTTACTTGGAGACTAACACAGCTTTTTTTTTTGTCTTTTTCATAGGTTAATAAATAAATACTGTCAGTAGAAAGCACTATTGATGTATTAATTGTATATTGGCCCATATTTGATGTAAAAGGTAAAAGCTCCATTCTCTGCACTTCCCTAAAGCAAAGAGCCTTCTCCATCCCTGACCATGCTCTCTGCCCAGTCTGATGGGTCCATTGTGACTTACGTGGTTTGTGAAGCCAAATTTGTTTGAGGAGAAGAGTTGGGGAGGCCAATAGGTGATTAAGAATCCTCTCTTGAGTGAAAGAAAAGGAGAGAAAGGAAGCTAAAGGTGTTACCTGGTATCATCTCTGTACCACTCGAAATCAGGCGTGGGCACGGCTGAGGCCTCGCACCGCAGCAAGGCTTGTCGCCCCGTTGCCGCTTCATTGCTCTTGGACTCTGTGATGGTGGGAGGGTCTGCAGCAAGGAAACACCCAGTCACTTCACACGCTTCCAGGTGGAACAAAGCTATGTCATCATGCAAACCATTAGGGGTGGTGGAGGCCCATGGCTGCTGCTTGCTGTGGTACATGCTCCCCCTTGCTCTTCTGGAGAATACCTGCTCTCTGAACTCTCCCTAATGCAGCACGTCAGCATCGCTCCCTATGCGTGCTTCTGTTCACAAACACTGAATCAAGTTCTGTCATAAATGCATAGGCATACACAGGCAGAGTTAAGGTTAATGATGGACTTCTGTAATTTATGAATATTTACCTGTGGATCTCTAGTTCACATGGGCTCACCAGAAAGAAAATGAGAGAAAGATTTTGTCAAGGGTAAAGGAAGACAGGAAAAATAAAAGAGATAAACCAGGAATTTAACGCTAGCATGAAAATTATTTTCAGTACCACCTCTGTGCCTAATGTCAAAATTATAAGAAAGGAAAGGACTGAAGCAACATGAATGAGACAGAAATATATTCATGGCTTAAAAGGGAAGAACTTCAGCGGGAGCTGTGAGTGCACCTTTGAGAGCCAAACCACTTATTGAGACACTTCCCTTAGGTGTCTAAGGTCACAAACCTTGCCAAACGTTCTTGGACATTATGCTTTGTCACAGGCTCCTAGAGGGCTTGCTTGTGATTGCTTTGCATGAAGCCTCCTCTCGGCCCAGCATTGTGCTCCCACCTCTGCTTACTCTGAAGCCTGAGAGTTGTGCCATGGGCAGAAAAAACCTGGGAAATTACCAAAAATACCAGTGTTCTCTGCTGGAGCTAGGTCTCAGTGCTGGCTGGGTGCTGGGTAGGGTATCCACTGACATCTTCAATCCCAGCCCCGCATTCAAAATGTTAGTCAACAAGCTTTATATATTAAAAGGAAGAATTATTTCCACCTGGCTGCTGAGAGGGATCAAGGAATTAGTGCCTTGTCTCTCATCACTAATATGCGCATACCCTGAGATTATGGGGCTGCAACTCAGGCAGCTACTTTGCTGAGACTCAAGTCAGCATAAAGCATTGGGTTTGTACAGAGTACAGCTCTGCCATCTGTATCCACCCCAGCACTGAAAAGCCAAAAAAAGGATTCAAAATGGATTGTGTCAGTCAAAGAAAAAATAATTCTGCCCGGAAAATGTATGGAAAGAAGTTTGTTTGTGAACACATTAGCCATCTCAGTGTGATCCCTTCCCTGACCTTAATCGGGATTTGATGCAGGGCTTTAGGGATATTGCAGTGCGCCCTCTAACATCATAAATATTAATAAGTGTACATAAATAGGATCCTACATTCAAAGGCTGTGGGTTCACGTAAATATTTTAATTTAGAAAGGAGGAGGGGTAATAAAAGGATAGTGAAGGTGATTTTTTAAGCATCCTGCTTCAATTTTTTTTTAGTTCGAGCACTGTATCTTCTTGCTGCCTGCAGTGAGACAAACCTTTTCCCTTTCACTGAATCCAGCACAAGAGGTGAGTCACAAAATGAACAAGCACCTTTCGATGTGCCTAGAAAATGACCCTGGCAGGCATGTGCTTCCAAGGCTGCTGCCTGGGAGCCCAGACTCTGCTTAGCCACCCTCCCCACCTTTTTAAAGGACAGATGCCAGGTGGGTGGACAGGCCACACCTCAGCCCCATCGCTTCTGTCAGGGCAGTGCTGGCCCCAAGGCTGCCCACTGAGTGAAGGGCAAGCAGCTTGCTGCAGTGCTCCCCCAGGAGAAGGGGCAGGCAGCAGCCCTGACCAAACCAGCCCTCTTGGACTCAGAAAGCAGCCTCTCTGTGTTCAGCTGTTTTCTGCCAGGGAAGTCAGGAGGGGGGTCCCTTTAGCTGTTTTCCTCTCACTCTTTCCCAGGCCTCAGTTTCCCTGTCTGTGGTGCACAAGGGCCATTACTTGGGAAGACTGAAGGTGGTAGTGTAAGACCAAAGCAGAATGAGGATGCTCTCCCACAGTCTGGGCTGACAAGCTCCTGTGCTCCACAGGTCAGCAGATGGTAAGAGATGGCCAGGAAGCAGCTGAGGTTGAACAGGATCAATTTTTCAAACTTACTGTATTTTTCCCACTTTCTGCTGTTTGTGGTGTAGTTTAAAGAAGTGAGATAAGGAAAGATGTATGCAAATGTCTAGCTTTCATTCCCCAAACAGGAGTGGTTTCTAATTTTTTTTACTGTGCATGGCCTTCATGACCTCTTAAATATTTACTCTTCTTTTTTTTTCGAAAGGAAAGATCTGTCCTGAAGGAATTTAAAAGTTGCTTACATTACAAATTAGGCTACTATAATAATGTTACAATAATGTTACAATACTCCACTGCATTATATTTTCATATATTCCAACAGTAAAAATGTTTAAGATCTTGCTGTAGCATAGTTATTATGAGCTGAAACTAAGTCAAAATCAAACATTCTGACTTCATACAAACAATCTGTTTCAACCATGTTAAAAGCATCGTTGAAATTATGTTTCATATAAATATTTGAAAATATTAATTGGTTCTCATGAAATGTCTTGGGTTTATAAACTCAGCTATTTTTTGACAGGAAAAAAAAAAAAACCCTTAACAGTTTTAGTGCAGAAAATCTGCTGCTACACATTGATGTCAAATTTGGCCCATGAGGCAGCCAGTGCTAAACCACTGCCTCCAGATTTCTAAGGAAATTATAAAAGACCCTCTGTGGGTTCTGAAGATGCTGCTGGGAGCCTTTAACCTTGACTTCTATGCAAGACAGACAAATTGATCTGATGTGATGGCCAAAAGGGAGACAAAGAGCAAGAATGATATTAGAAGGTGCTAAAATCACCTATGGTGGCAAATTACAGTGGGATGGGCTGAAACGCTTGTTGCTGTCACCTCTCTTCTCTAAGCCACTCCCTAAGAGTGGTAACTGTGAATCAAGGCCACACATATGCACCCTAAACCATGTCTGTAACCACCTCCAGTGTCAGTTTAAGTTAATATTCTGGGGCCTAAACCGAAGAGGGTCAGAAGAGGATATACCTCACATCCATCCCTGCTGCAGAGGCATGAGCTGCCAAGCAAGGAAACAGAGATGGTTGATGAGGGTATTCTCTTTAAATCACTGCAGTGCCAAATATGAGACATTAAAATATGGAAGTGGACATAGACACATGTAGTGTACTGTCAGTCTGAAATATCTTGTGTCACTGTGAGAGGAGCAGTGTGAGGTGAACGTGTCTGAGCATATATGGGTGATTCCTCACTCCTACAGGTGTGGATAGAGGCCACATATCTGTGCCTCTTGGTATTTTTAGGTGGGTTGACAACATCTGGTCAAGCCCCTTTCTTTAATGCATTGGTGCATGGAGGGCCTCTAGAGAGAGCTTTATGCTAGTGACATGAAACTAGGAAAAAAGTCAAGTTTTTGAACCCTGCCATTACCACACCTCTACTGCACGTCCCCCCAGGCCCATGGACTGTGATACCCCTGCAGGCACAGTTGAGATGGCTGTGCAGGCAGGCGTGTGTTTGCTCTGAGCTGACTGAACCCTCCCTTATCTCTCCTTGCTGCCTTGCTGAAGCTTCTTTTTCATGCTACTGTTCTCCCGAATATCAATGAGTGAAAACAAGGCATCACCAGCGTTTCTGAGGTGAGGGACAGGGGCAACTCACAGCTCTTCTCATTTTTTTTTTTTCCTTTCCCTATCTCTCTGTTTTTTTCTTTCTTAGATATTAACAGGTTTAAAGCAAAAACAATACCCTACAATAAGTGTCTGACTGCAGATAGTTTCCTTCCCCCCACCCTGCCACCCCTATCTTATATTATAAATCCAAAAAGGCTTCTCTGTTTATCCTAAAGTCACCGCTGCTCGTGGGCAAAGCCCTCCCCATTGACGTGCTCCAGCTGCAAGGTACTCACAGTTCACAGTGACCCGGACTTGCTTGACATCTGCTGAAGCAACCTCGTTGGCAGCTTTGCATTCGTACTTGCCCGATTGCTCTCGCGTGATCCCCAGGATCTCCAGATACTCCTCCTCACCTTCAAATTCTCTGCCTGGTAGGAGAGAAAAATACAGATAGTGGCTCTGTTAGGCATTCAAATTTGGGAATTCTTCTGCTTAATTGCTATGAAAGAACAATAGCAGCAGGGATTCTGCAGAAAAAAACAACAGTTATGAGTGATTTTACAGTTATTTCAGAAGCCATTTCATTGAGATATTAGCATTTTATTTAGTTATGGAAAACCTGAGTTCTGAAAATCTAGAACTAAGTGATACCAAAATGTTGTATCTCGCAGACTGTCCAGGCCAAGAGGCTAGATCTCCACCATGTGAGACTAAAGTAAATTCACTGGTGTGATGACAGAGTACCAGGGCAGATTAGTGAGCCTGTAGCTGATGGGCTGGTTCAGGGCTAGCTGGGTGCTCAGCTGTGGTGATGTACTGTCAGCACCCTGCTCTCCACTGCAAAACTGTGAAAAATGTCTCTCTGTCTCTCAGAGCAACCACCACCCTGAAGTGCCATCGATCTGATCGAGCTGCCGTTAAACACGGCCAAACTGAGAGAAACAAAGTGTTATGTGATCCACAGAGACCAATAATCATCACAAATCCCTAATCTACTTGTACATATGAAATGACATATTTAACCTGTGCTGAATCGCTAACACAGGTTTGAAAGCAGTGACCTAAGTGTTTGGGTTAAAGCTGGGGGCAGGAATCAGGGGAGGTCTGTGGACTTGCTTTTAATTCACTGTATGACCTTGGGTGAGTCACTCCCTTGCTCTCCCTCTGTGAACTACAGCTAATAGCCCCCTCTCCCATCACCTTCTAGTCAGAGAAGGGTGGTGAGGTTAACCCATGTAAAACACATTAGAATCCTTGGACAGAAGGTGCCAGGGAAGCATGAATTATTAGGGTTGGTATATCTACTTTATTCCTTCATAAAGCAAAGTAAGGCTCTTCCTAGGAAGAATATGAACCACATTGACTGCAGTATAAATGGAGATACTTCCCTCTTCTGAGAGGGCTGCAAGCCTTGCTCTGCAGCATGCAAAGTCCTGTTTGCCTGCTCATTGTATGTTTAGAAAAAACCTCCCCCAGACCTCAAAGGAGAAAAGCCAGATTTAAAATAAAAACAACCAAACAACAGAA
Source organism: Corythornis vintsioides (assembly GCA_025447755.1). Classification (NCBI taxonomy): domain Eukaryota; kingdom Metazoa; phylum Chordata; class Aves; order Coraciiformes; family Alcedinidae; genus Corythornis; species Corythornis vintsioides. The sequence goes on along the minus strand of JAOEGS010011381.1, from coordinate 2,767 downwards.
AAACCTAAAAGGTCATCAACCAAGGGTTCCCATTCATATTCCTCAGGGAGCAGCCAGATTTTCCAAGCAACTCTCTGCCCAGAAGACATTTTCTGCTCAATAATTGCCAAGCACTTCTGAAACCCTGCCCACCTCATGTAAGTGCTTAAGAGTTGTTTGATGGAGTTTAGATTGTGCCTTTGAGGATGGGCCTGCTGTCCTTGGGTCCATGGCACTGCGTGAAAGCACTGGATAAGCCCCATCTCTGGACCTAAGTTCCTGTGGAGCCACCTGCAATGAAACCCACAACACAGCCAGTTGTGTTGGCCAGCTGTGTGTGTTTCTCTTCTGCACCAGAGATAGGGACTTCAACAACTTCAAAATCTGCTCAGATCTCTGTCCTTTACACAATTATTTTTGCCCTGTCTTTTATTTCCAGGGAATTTTCAGAACCATTCCTGAAGAAAGCTACCCTCCTGCCACGGAGACTCAGCATGAAAACAGCAGTGTACCCATTAAACTCATGCAAAGACAATGTTTGCCCTCTCTTTTTAGCAGGGCTAACCAGCAGTTTCTTTTCCAGCTCCTACCAGATGTTCAGGTGACTGAAAATCTCATAGCTATGTCTCACATTTACAACTGCTTTGAGGTAGGTTTTCACATCCCCTATCAGTCTGCTGAAGGGCCTTATTACAGGGCAGCAATGTATTTTACAAGGTAGGGAGGCCAAGTTGACTCCTGCTGCCCACCCAGTGCCTCAGGACATGGCTCTGAATTCTTTGCTGTGCACTGGAGCGATGCTATGGAGAGACAGTGGAGAAGAAAGGAAGGCAGGATTTTCACAGCTACTTTTTACCAATAGAACTCATGAATAAGTTATGGAATCTTAACCCCCGTAGGACCAAATGCAGGTGACTCATAGTGCTGGAAGGGTCAACATCTAGCCTATTCCTCAACCTCAAGGCAGGACACATGGGTCACGTTGGAGAGACAGCCATCCCCTGCCCTCCAGCAGCAGAGACTCTGCAGCCCCTCCAGACATCTGTTCCTGTGCTTTGCTGTCCTTACCACTGGAGCAGTTTTCCTGAAGTTTGACCTAAGTCTCCCTTTCTGCAATTTAAAGCTATTATTTTTGTCTTAGCCACTATAGATAAAAAGAACAAATCATTCCTTCTCTGCAATAGGCTTTTATCAACTTTTAAATCACTTATGTTCCGCCCTCAGTTGTCATCTTTTTTTTTTTTTTTTTTTTTTGACTGAACATCACCAGGGTCTTTCAACCTTCCTCTGTAGGTGAGGTGTTTTAGACCCTTCATCATTCTTGTTCATCCCTTGTAGACCTCTCTGACAAGTTCACATTTTTGTGGAAGTGCAGTACCCCACACCAAACACAGCATTTCAGATGAGATGTTACCATGGCTGAACACAGATGAAGGATTACACCCCAACTCCTGCACTGTGCTGCTATCTGTACAGCCAGTGCATTGTCTGTGGTTTTGCCATGGCAAATTGCCATGATTCATTTCTGGTTGGGAACTCTTTTAATTCCCATATCTTCTTATTGCATACTGCTACCTGCTAACAATGCCCTTTGAAAGTCCCACCCACAATTTGAGCTGACAGCCAACACTCCTCTCTTTTCACAGCAGCACTCCCAGTTGGTAGGTCAACCAGTTGACTGGAAAGTTAATCAGACATCAAGGAAAGACTCACAAAGAAAAGGTTAAAACATAATTTGCCTCTGCTTTGCAAGTCATTTGCTCTGCAATTTGCCCTTGTTTATACACAGGGTTCATTCCAAGTGAGACTTGCTTCTTCTGCAATTTGCCCTTGTCACAAGACTGTCACCATAATGAAAAGAGGGTTGAGGGTGATTTAACCAGCTCTAATGGAGTGGCACCCTCATTAAGAGTGCTGTTAAGTCTGTCTGTCAGAGATCCACATCATTGGAGCTCCAAAGTATCCTAAAAGGGTACATTTGTAAGGGAAGATGTTTTTTAACTTCTCCCCTGCATATATACATGCACTTAAAGTCTAAACTGTGTACCTTGTCCAGCAGAAGAGCTTTCATAGCTACACAAAACCCTTCCCAGGACAGAATGAGCTGCTGATTTGCCTCCTAGAGCTCTCTGGGAACGAGTGAAAGGGAGCACTTTTGTTTTAAATGGAATGGCAGGGACATCAATAGGACTATTCAGATCCTTATTCCCTGGCTCCAGGACAGATATATGAATATAACACTTCAGGGAAAGTTTCTCTGACAGTCATTTGCTGAAACAGTGGTAGCTCTGTTCTTGTCCCTGCACTGGTGACCTGTGTTTTTGCCATGTCAGCCCTGGGCATCAATATTTTGCTACAAGAACTCACTCAGCTACTCTCACTTGTGAGACAGACAGACCCTTTTGCTGGCAGCCCTGTCCCCTCTAAGAGTTCATTAAACATTTCTAACAGAAAGCATTTCTATAAAATTGAGGTGTCATAGTACAGATCAGGGAAAGGAAAGATGTATCGCAGCGTGTTAGAAAAATGTCAGGTTGTGATATGTTGCACAGAGCTACAGAAATGTTTTCACTAATTCACCTTGGCAGTCAGATTAGGTAAGTCAGTTGTATTAACTCCAACCTCTAAGGCAAAAGGGGGGCAGTGGTGAGCAGGAATTGACCTTTACACACCCAGCAAATTCACAAAGGTTTCCATGCAGAAGTCAGCTTTGGTTATCACTATACAGTTTATCAGAGTGGGGAGGGAGAAGGCTTGGACAATGCTCTTTGGTACCAATAACAATGAA
>JAOEGS010011380.1:19675-32287 GCA_025447755.1 Corythornis vintsioides | reverse complement strand
AGAAGGGTTCTCCGCTGTATTTAGGCTAAATCTCTGAGTAGAGAAAGCCTGTATCCTGCTAGATAAATACAAAAAGATCAAAAACCCCCACAACTCTCGCAGGTAAGAGCTTTCTCTGCAGAGAAGGATCCGAGTACCCGGCAGCCATGTGGAAATTCCCCTGCGGAATGATGAATGTGATTTGGTTTTACAATGTGTTTGGGAAGCAGGTGCTTGGCATTTAAGTGGCACTCTTTACCTTCTCCTTTTACTGAAGTAATTGATGATGTCATGTCTGAGTCTGTGCAAGTCACTGAAGTGTAACTGAGGTGTTGCCTCTGTCTGTGACTTGTTACATTGATTGTTTTTCTATAATAGAATAATTAGGACTGATTCAGAATCTGACATCCTGCACCTTATCATGGTGGCTTTTGGACTTCAGCTTGTTTGAACTATACCATTGTGCTCCTAAGACTGCCCTATGCATCACCCTGGTTTGTAAACAGAGTGACTGATCATTTTCCTGAAGCTTAATCAACATAATTTGTATAAAGGAAATGTTTAACACTGGGTGATGTTAAGCCACAAACTTGTGCAAACTTTAAGATATCTGACTTGGTGTGTTGTGTTTGGCTTTTTCTTCTTGATGTACTTAGCTCATTAAGAAAAGTGGAGTTGTCAGACAAGAGTTTACTGACTAAGCAGAACTAGAATAAAAATTATTAGCTTTAATTGTGAGAATGACAGACCACTGGAACTGGAGTAAGAAAAAAATGAAATGAATTCTCTAATTTTATTATTTATAATAATTTTATTATTTAGCCAGGTGTGTGGGTGACAGTTTGTCCTTAGAGAAAGAAGAATGAAAGTCGTTAGAACATTTTAAAATATTATCAGATATAACTAAGGGGCAAGGGAAATAACCCAAAGAGTCAGATGGAAACCCTAAGCAGATGAGGTACAAAGTAAATGGAAATCACTGAGACAGAAAATTGTTCGAGGCTGGGAAACTGTTGGAGAAAAATATCTACTCTTGTATTTGTGCCTAAGTGGCCTTTTCGGTCAATGCTGGAAAGAGGAAATGTGCTGGATAGACCTCTGGCAATGCTTCCATTCCTATGCAGAATGAATGAACGAGGAATGGTGAGTGGAGAATCTAAAAAAGGGACACTGTGTGGTCTCTTGCCTCAACACCAAAAAGGGTGAAGTTTTTCTGAGGAAGGAGTGTGCAAATAAAGCAAATTAATGATAACACAGGAAGACACAAGCCTGTAGTACCTGTCTGTATGATGGAAAACTCCTAGAAAACAAAGGCCCTTTCTTAACAACAATGTAACACCAACACACACACACACACACACACACACACCCTTTGACACCTCGTTTGGGTTTAGCAGTGACTTAACATGTGAGTCCCAGACCTAGCAGGGTGTTACAGGGCAACCTGTGTGAGGTACTGATGCTCATGGTCCAGGAAATATCTGTCTCTGAAAAGCAATTTGGGGTAGGTAAGTGTAAACTTTATCTTTCTCCATTTGTTGCATGGAGATTTTAAGCAAACTGCAGGAAGAGCCAATGTGTTGGGAGTTGTCCAAACCTGATAGCCTGAAAGAGGTTAATCTACTGCAGCACCATGTCCCAGGTCCAGATGGCAACAAGGCTGAGCATGTAGTCCCAGAAGGCATGTGCACACACATGCAGACACATATACACACACATGCCCAGAAGTACACACATACACACAAAGACACTATGGATCTTCCAGCAGCAGGGCTCAGACACTGTCCATCCAGCCACTGCCCAGGGATGTCCTGGTGTCCTCTGCTGCCTCATCCTCACACATGCAGTCAGGTTTTTCCACTGCCTCCAGATCCCACAGTGTCCCTAGTTGCTGACTTAAGCCTCTGGTCTCTCAAGTAGACAACCCACAGAACTCTAGTCTCTCCAGTATCCAGTCCTGTCTTATGGTCAGTTTGATACCTTGTCCCCAACCTCTTACCTACTTGCTGGCCCATCCAGCTGGACCTTTGTTAGTGCTCTCACACATACATATGTAACCAACTGACTTGGGCGCAGCCCATTCTCTCCAGTCACAGCACCACAGAAACATAGACCTCCAGCCCCTGGTCCCCTCCCTGTCACTGAGACCCCCATATACACCTCTGCACAAGGACAGAACCCCTGGTCCAAGAAAAATAGCTAGAAATGGGTTTACTGAGATGCCAAGACAGATTGTACCACTCAGGTGCAGGTGCATCACAACAGTCTGGCAAGGAAAGGGAGGGACTGTGTAGATATCGATGGGCACTCAAGAAAACTTGAGTATTTTGAGGGGGTGTCAGTTTCATTTTTCCATATTCATTACTTCTTCTGTTGGGTTTTGAGTTTTTTGTCTGAAATCAAGCGCTTGAAAACGAGAGATTAGCAATATGGTAGCTGCTACACCATGCGAAGAACAGATGACTGAAACATCTATTTCCCTCATTCAAGGGAGATATGTCAAAGGACACGCAGTAGGGAGACAATGCAAATGGTAAAACAGAACATAACTTTGCAGCCCGACACTGTGGAAATTCCCAAGACAGAGGGAAACCACTGCTTCTGCTTCCTCTTCCTGATGCCGTTTAACGTTTTTCACTTGATGACTGTTCAAATATGTAATACCCACAGTTAGTGCTGGAGCCCAGGGATTTCTAGTCCTGCCACTGGTTGCCTTGGAAAGTAATTTATTTAAAGTTCCATGGAAAACAACCAAATGTCCCCTCTCCCCTTCTACCTGAGTCAATATCCTCTTGGTCACATTAAAAGTCAGCCACAGCCCATTTGCAGAAATGTGCAAGGCAGCAGAATTTCTCTATGCAAGCCACAACACATGATTTCTCAAAGTTCCTGTCTCAGCCACTAGACATATCTGATTAAGCTGTGGATCTTCTTTGCCTGTATGTGTTTAACCAAGCCTATGGTGTCTTTGGAAAATAAAAGAAAAATGACAGAAGGAGTCAACTAATCCTTAGGGGGGAGGGAAAAAAACCATAGGAAATGAATGGAGGTATTGAAACAGAAACTGCATAAACCAGCTTGTAGAACACATGAAAGATAAATATTTACAGGGAAATAGCAGTATTTTAGAAAGCGAGTGTGAGAAATTAAGCAGTATTTCACAAAAACCCAGGATCACATGAGCTGTAGCAAAGACTTTGGAGAAGTATGCAACACACACAAAATTGTTTTTGTTCATGGTTGAAAATCAAGATGGATTAAGAAAAATCAATGAAGTTTTCTTGCACTGTCAGCTATGAGGCTAAATCCCTTTAGATATAAAAAGCAGTACCTTTTGAAGAATTATTGTCTATTTATTTCAAATACTATCACTGGACCATTGCTTCTGCTTTTAAAATGTCCTGTATTTAGTAAATCGTTCCAGACAAGTAACATGACTTGAACTGTATAGTCTGCTTTTTCCTGGAATAATGTCTGCTCTGCTGAACCTAGATAGAGGGAGGAGGTGCTACACTGCAATGAGTTCAGAATCATACACTAAAGACATTATTTTTCCCTGACATTTGAGAAACTAAATGAACTATTTTTCATGACAATTGAAATTTTCATCCTGTATTGAGGTCCCTTCAGAGCAAAACTTGCTCATATATCAGAAAAAAAAATAATGGTACAGAGGTGTATTTCTTCCACTCACACTAGCATTTACTGTTTCAATTTTAGGGTTTACAAGGAGGTTCTTTACCTCCAACAAGGAGACCATCACCAAAATCATTCTGAAACATGTTCATCATGTACTGAGTTAGCAAATGTGACCATTTCAGGCCATCTCCTCTGGTGCTTACCAGACCTTGCAGATAGAAATGTTTTCATCAATTTAAGGGTCTACACTTTAAGTTCACATGTGTGTTCTGGGTATTTAAACAGATCATATGATTGGTTGAGTGACTCTCTAGATTCCACTGTTCAAAATGGGATCGCAGATACCGAAATAACTTACGGATAGATACACGACAAAACATTTAAAGCTTATTCCACTTCATTTGCCTGTGCTTGAGATACCCACCAGGGGCTGGCTGCCATGACACAGGAGCTATGGTAACTTATATCCTTTCAGGTAGCTAGAGTTCAGGTGAGATCCTTTAGAGCATCTCAAATATCACTAATGGTCAGGCAGCTGAATCCTGAACCTCATGGCTAAACTTAATTACTGTTATTTAAGACCATTCTAGAGTCTTGGAGAACAGTCACTGTTTCCCTTTTTGGACAAACCTTTAGTATATTTTACATATTTATCATGTCTGACTCACTCTTCCTTCCATGAAACGGTGAACGAAGAGTCTCAAAACCATTAATTTTGTCTTTGTTTTCCAGACTCACAAAAATTCCCATTTCATCTCTCTGGGATGCTCATCTGAAGTGCTCTTTCTAAGAGCTCATTTATCTGCCTGGCTCAAAGCACACTACTGCAGCTGAGACCTTATCTGTGCTGGCAAGAGTATAAACATTATTTTATTTAACATACATAGGAGAACCCTGTTTATGCATTCCAACAACATCACTGATTTTTGTTAATATCAGTCCAAAAACGTTGAATCATTTTAACAGTCAGGTTTGCTAGCACCATAAGACTGATTTAGATAAAACTTCTAGTTAGTTAATGACAGCCCTCCTGGAGTTATGATGTTGATTATTTCTATATAAGATTGGTTATTTTGTCTTTTATATGTTAATATTCAATATTATAACATAATATGTTGTATTTTTTAGACATTAAAACCTATGTATCATGTAAATATAATATTAATTATATGTTGCTGGTTTATTTCCTATTATTTTGTCTGTTTGTCAAGATCTTTTTCCATAAATAGTCTAAACTCATGATTCAAAAAAACCCCAAACCTTATGAAATGTAATTCTACATTTCACCTGAAAAACATTTCCTCATTTATTGTACACACTACAAAATTGCCCCAAACAGAAGGTTCAGGCAAATAAGGACAGTAATATTGGTTAAATAAGTTGTGTCACTGCCTGATGATGAAACAGTTATACATCATTTTTACTAATCAGAGGATATTATACAGCATGAGTCATACTGTCATTGCTTTACAAATTAGCTATATAAACAGAGTTGAGAAACATGTTCAATAGCTCAAGGGCAAAACTGAGGCAGAGAGCCTTAGAACAAGGATGAAGACTCTTCTGCTTCTTTTGTTGCTGTATGTGGCTATCTCCTCTGCTTTTCCTGTAGCTCCAGAAACAGAAGATGAAAGAAAAACTTTAAAGCTTGTAAAGGTAAATATTTTTCAGAGCATTTCTAAGTGAAATATAAGATAGTCCAAGAAATAACTATAATTGCAATTATTTTCACAGAATACATCTTGAAATCAAAGATGTAACATTTTGCAGTGGTTTCAAGAGAAAGCTTTTCCTGTCAATCTAGAAAACATTTGAAAATTATGTGGGACTTATTTACCTAAAAGTTATCTGAATAGTGCATAACTTTAATTTTGATGTTGTCAGTTAAGTAGTAATAAAACTACTGAAGTGTGAGTTCTAGCAGCAAAGCTCTGTGGTTGTGCAGAAATTTACATTGAAGAACATGCTTTGAAACTTGTGATAAGACTGATCTCAATAACATAAGGGTGGAAAATTGCTGGAAGCAGGCATGTGTTTCAATGTTTTGCTGAATAGAATACTTGGGGGGGAAAAACAGGCATATCTATGAGAAATGCAACTTTTACATAGGCAGAACAATATTTATGGGAGATAGAATTACAGAAATTTAGTAAGAACCCAAGTTCCTAATAGCATATTTCATAGCTAGAAGGCATGTTGATATAGGAATGGTTCAATATTACTTAGAAAATATGTCTGACTAAAGACAGCACTGACATATCCCTCTTCTTTTTTTAAACTCTTTTTCAGAGTTATCTACAGAATTTCTATGATCTTCAAAGGGATCAGCAGCCTCATTTAAGAAAGAAGGGTGAAAATCACCTTGCTGAAAAGCTCAAGGAAATGCAGGCATTCTTTGGACTACAAGTGACTGGGAAACCTGATCTGGACACGTTGGAGTTGATGAAAAAACCCAGATGTGGCATACCTGATATAGGGCAATACGTGTTCACAGCCGGGAATCCCAAATGGAAAAGAAATAATCTGACATACAGGTAACCTTTCCTAATCTGGTCCAAAAAGATATAAATCCGGAATTCCAACTTTGGGGGGGGTCTAAGGTAAATATATTGTGCCATATAAGGACATCCATGATTAACTAGTTTCTAGAAGAATACATGCTCTCCAGAAGGCAGTATATAAAATGAAGTTTATTATTTCCATTCATGAAAGACATGTCTAAATTTTCTGACTTTTTCACATTATTTTCCAGTTAAAATTATATATTCTTAACAATGCATAACATGTTGGGTTTGCTTTGAAGGATTTTGAATTACACCCCAAAAATGAGACGAGCTGATGTAGAAGAAGCAATCCAAAAAGCTCTCAGAGTCTGGAGCAACGTGACACCATTGACATTCCAAAAGGTTGAGGACAAAGAAGCAGATATAATGATCTCTTTTGCTTACAGAGGTAACATTGATATCTTTATATATTAAATAGCCATCTGCAATCATAGAAGTAATTTAGGATTCAAACTGATTTTTTTCTTCTTAATTTTAGACCACCGTGACAACTCTCCTTTTGATGGCCCCAATGGGCAGCTGGCTCATGCTTTCCAGCCTGGTGAAGGTATTGGTGGAGATGTGCATCTTGATGAGGAGGAAGAGTGGACAAAAGATGGAAGAGGTAAGAACTTTGTAACTGGATCCATATAGTTTTACTTCATACAGTTTTAGTTCATGTGATCTTCACGTGCTTCATGAGCCTGATTACAGGCAAAAAGTGAGTAAAAGTGGCAGAACTTGATTTGTCCTTTAAAATTACACTGCTTTTGGGGTTTTTTTTGGTTGGTTGGTTTTGTTTTGTTGTGTTTTCATTTATAGGAATCAACAGAAAATAGATTTTTAGGTCATAGTGGCAACTAAATCAGCATTTAAAAATACTTTTGTTCAGATGAAACCTAAAACTTGGATACAGGAAAATCTGGTTGTAAACTTCTCAAGTAAAATATCTTTCTTAACCCAGGAGGTCAAAGTTTGGTGCTAACTAGGGTACTTGATTATCACTTAACACTATCTTAGTGTTTATGTTGAAGGATTTTTTTTCTGTTTGTTCCCTGAGCCTCTACTCGTTGTTGTCATGATCCTTGATCTGAGCAGTGATATCCTGTGATAGTAGGAGAAACAGGGTTTGTATTTAAAACCTACAGATACTAGAGAAGGACAATAATACCAAAATTAAGGTTAGACTTTCTTTAATAGCCCTTCTCATTCATATAGCTCTTCTGTTACAATAATTTTGAGTTCTGCTGTCGATAGCATTTCTTATAGCCTCTCTTGTCCCTGTAGTGTGTTTTAGGAGGTTGCAAAAGTTCTTCCCATTTAGTCAACTGTGCTGAATACTGAAACTGATTTTGCCTTGTTTTGTATGATTTTTATTCTACAGGCTACAATTTGTTCATTGTTCTTGCTCATGAGCTTGGCCATTCTCTGGGTCTGTCTCATTCAAATGATCCTGGAGCACTAATGTATCCAACTTACTCTTACACGAACCCAAACGAATTCCTTCTTCCTCAGGATGACATTGATGGCATTCAAGCCATCTATGGTAAGAAAAAAATATTTCAGTATTTCTACTTAGAAGGCTGGTAAACAGTAATAAGAATATATGTAAGATATGCTTATTCTACCAAAATTAGTTTAACTGTTGCCGAACAATGGGTAACAAATGTGAGAAAATTCCTGACTGTTAACTTCAGCTGAAGTCCAGTTTTGAAAAAAAACCCCAATATTGGAAAAGATTAATACCATTGGCTTTATCAACATTAAAGTCTACTTTTAATGACAGACCCTTTGTTTAAATACCATATGTCTTCTCATTCTTTGTAAAGAGGGTTCTTGGTGTTCTCAGAGAATTTCTGAACAGTGTCTTCATATTTTTCCATATTAAAAGATAAAATATTTTTTTCTACAGGACTTTCTAATGCTGCTGTGCAGCCAACGGGACCCATAACTCCACAAGCTTGTGACCCAAATCTGACATTTGATGCTATTACTACCCTACGTGGAGAAATAATATTCTTCAAGGGCAGGTAACAATAATAAACAAATATATCATATCCTTAAAATATTCAGTACTTAAAAATATGATCTGTAATCCATGAAGGAAAACTGTCCTTGTGCAATATAATACCAAAAGAAGCACTAGCAAACAGCCATGCGTTTACACAAGCAAGAGGTCTTAAACCATTAATCCCAGGAGCCCTAGTTGACAAGAGCAGTGAAGGAGACAAGGGTCTTGTAATTTTTTCCCCAGGTATCCTGCTGCTGTGGCCCCTGCTGCAAAATACTTCTACTAATTTCCATGAACAGCAAAACAAAAACATTCATATATCCCTTAGCAATGTGTCCATGGGTTCCACACTGTAACCTATCTACTATTCCTGAATACAAGAGCAGGGGCAGAACTGACAGCACTGTTGTGTAGAAGGATGTCTGTTAGGTGATTACTAAAGCCTGCTCTTAGCCAGCTTGTCCTGAAGTGAAACAGGACTTAAATTCACCTTATCTGATTTTTAGCATGTAACTGAAGTGCTGAAGTTTAGTGCAGTTGTGCTAGACTTCCTTTTGATTTAGTGGAGGGGGATATTCACACTGACATATAAATCTCACTTGTACACTCCAGGACGTATAAAAATTATTTTGCATTTATGATAGGAGTGGAACTATTTTATTAAATAAATTTTGTTTAAACCAGATATATGCTGCGCAAACATCCTGCAAGGACAGAGACAGAGCTCAGTTTTATCTCACTGTTCTGGCCAAAGTTACCATCAGGAATTCAAGCTGCTTATGAAAACGTTGAGAGGGATGAAATTTTGCTTTTCAAAGGTAATGAAATCTGAAATTCTTTACTTTTTCTGACTTGTTCCTCCCTCCTCTTTTTTAAGGTCATAATCCTGAAAATTTGCCTCTCTCTTATAGTTAATGCTCTGAAAAACAAGACATACAAATAGCTTCCCTTCTTCAGGTCTAGCTTTCTTCAGATAAAATAATTTCCCTTTATGTTGAAATAAAATTTTTGCTGAATTCAGTCAGCAAATACAGGCCTTTGTACACTATTCTGATATGTTTGTTAGTATTGCTTGTGTCCCCACCATAAGAGGGATGTAGATCTGTTGGAGTGCGTTCAGAGGAGGGCCACAAGGATGATCCAGGGGTTGGAGCACCTTTGCTACCAGGACAGGCTGAGGGAACTGGGATTGTTCAGTCTTAAAAAGAGAAGACTTCGGGGGGACCTAATAGCTGCCTTCCGATACCTGAAGGAAACCTACAGGAAGTCTGGAGAGGGACACTTTTTACAAGAGCTTTGACTGATAGGACGAGGGGAAATGGGTTTAAGTTGAAGGAGAATAGATTTAGATTAGAACTTGGGAACAAATTCTTCAGAATGAGGGTGGTAAGACTTTGGAATAAATTGCCCAGAGATGTTGTGGCTGCCCAACTCCCTGGAGGTGTTCAAGGCCAGGTTGAACAGAGCCTTGTGTAGCCTGGTCTAGTTGAGAGGCATCCCTGCTCATGACAGGGAGGTTGGATTAGATGATCCCTAAGAATGGCCTTCCAACCTGGGCCATTCTATGATTCTATTTTGTGATATTTTGTGAAATAAAAAAAAAACAAAAACAAAAAACCAAAGACTTTTGGTGGAAAAGCATACTGAGAGGAAAACTGTTCACTGAAAAAAAATAATAAAAGGTCTCAAGAGTGCTTTAAATGTCTCAACTTCATTATGCACATATTACAGTACATGCTATATTATCATATATGAATCTGCTCATTGCATCTAAAATTATCAAAGTATTTTGATTAGACATATGCCCTTCTTAATACTTTAATGCACATTGTCCACTTTTTCAAAATATTATATGGCTTTCAAATGATATGGCTAAGCAAATAGCATATTACAGGAATTTAATAAACTCAATATCTCAATCTCATGTCAGTGGATTAACTCACCAACTTCCAGCCCTCCCCAAGCTATTACCCAGAAAAATACTTTATATTAATCTGAAATAAATCTTGGAAAAGTACTATCCATACACCTTATGATTCTGATGTTTTACTCATTAGACCAAAATATATTGCCACTCTTCACGATGTAGTCCTAGTGTAAGTACTAGAAACATTTTGTGAATTAATAAACTGAAAGGAGTAATAGTGATACCAAAGACATGTTTTTTTTTACTATACATCTGAATACTGTTTATAAATAACAAAAACAAATTAAATGTGCTTATACTTTTCAGAGGATAAATACTGGGTTATCAGGGGATATGATATTGTACCTGGCTATCCTAAACCAATCTATCATTTGGGGTTCCCAAAGACTGTTAAAAGAGTTAATGCAGCTTACAGTGATGAAATCACAGGAAAAACATACTTCTTTACAGATGACAGATACTGGAGGTAAGATTTAATGTTAATTTACTAGAAGACATATTTTCACTTGTCCCTGAGAACTGATGTATTACTATAAAATCCAGGTGCAATCGTGTTGGAACCAGGCATATTCCAGAAATTTGAAAAGGAGTCTCTGGAAGTTTAAAAATTTTAAGTATTCAGTAGAAAAGGTCAACTTTTCTATAGCTTGTTGGTTGGATTGTTTTTTGGTGGTTTTTTTTGTGTTGGGATTTTTTTTATGTTGTTGTTGTTGTTGGTTGGTTGGTTTGTTTTGGTTTTTTCCTATTCATTAGATTCCTGTATCAGGAATGTAATTATTTGCAACTAAATTAAACAACTGCTCAATAAAAGAATGATTTTCTAATAAATTATTCCATTTTTCTCCACAACACAGCTGATTTTCTTTATGATGTTGTGATAGCATCCACTTTCATTCACATTTCAAACAAAATTAACTGCTAATAAAAAGTGTTGTAATAAAATTTCTCTATGAACAATCTAAATATTCTACAATTATGCATCTGATCATATTTATGATGCAAGTGTAGCTCACGACAAATTTCAGAAAGGGATTTAGAAATACATGATTGACATTAATACTAGTAGATTTCAGGACTGCATTACCAATTTCTGATCCCAAGTTTTATGTTTTGCTTTTATACTGAACTGGATATCCAGTGTCTCAAAATAGAAATTTTATGTGCAAGTGATGCCCAGGGCTCAATCATAAATTCCCAAGATGCATTCCAAAGGTCCTTGTTACAAACTACCAAAGGCAGAATTTTCTAATCTCAAGAAACTCATAACATGACAACCTTAATACATAATGAGAAAGAATCAAAAAGCTACTTTAGCTATACTTTATAAGATTTAGCAATGATAGAGTTACATTTGTGTATTAATTTGATTTGGACTTTCAAAATATTGTCTGCTTCCTCACAAATTGTAATGATCTTTCTTACATTAAGATATGATGAAAACAAAAGATCCATGGACCATGGATATCCCAGGAAAATTGTCTCTGACTTTGGAAAAATTGGCAGAGTTGATGCTGCTTTCCTGAAAGATGGTAAGTAAAATAGACCTTTAATCTGGGTTTACTTTAATATTTGGGCTTATCTAGGTAAATAACTTTTTTCAAAACCTTGCTATTAACCTTAATGAGATTGAAATGAAAAATATCAGGAGTACATGGACTGCTCATGTTGGTTTTTTTTACCCAGCACACTGAAAATAAGTCAATTATGAAATATAATTGGATTAACTTTCATTTCTAGGTTATGTTTACTTTTTCCATGGAACAACTCAGTTCCAGTTTGATCCTCATGCCAAACGGATTGTTGGACAGATGAAAAACATCAGCTGGTTTAATTGCTAATTGCAATATTTTTCCCTATACGCACTTTTTCATGTGCTGATTTTTTCAGCATTTCAGCATTTCATGACTACTAGATCAGAATCAGTTTCTGCTCAAATTCTGTGGGAGTGTAGTCTTAATAATTATTTATTGTAAAGCAAATACATTTATGTAATTTATCACAATTCCACCTGATACATTGAATTTTCCTAATAAATTGTTTGTTGTATCATTTTGTCCTTGTTGTCTTATTTTCACTAATTTGTGTATTTGTGTAGACCCAAGTCTAGCTTCCAAACATGTTCGAAGGACTATATTATTTAGTTTTTATAACTCAGCTGATAATATTAGAAGCCATATGGCCATAACAAAATACATTATCTCGCACAATATCTGTGTTACTTGACATGCTTCAGAGAAAAATCCAGGTTGTATTCTGACAAAAGAATGTGTAACTTTATAAAAATATATCAGTTGAATTTTTTTCATTACTTAGCTACCTGTGTTAGAAGCCTATTGATTTGTATTCTTCATAAAGAACAGACTTAGTAGCTTTTGCATTTATTAAAACCAAGAATAAAAATTAGTCTAATACTACTCAATGATAAGGAATTGTATAATTGAAAATAAACAATATATTATTTCTAAAATGTAAAAAAAAAGAAATACTATTTTAAACAAATAAATAAAATCTGA
>JAOEGS010011379.1:0-29661 GCA_025447755.1 Corythornis vintsioides | reverse complement strand
ACTCCACTAGTCACAGGCCTCCAGCCAGACTCTGCTCCACTGACCACAACTCTCTGGGCTCTGTCCTTCAGCCACTTGGGCTCATACTCACTTTTATGGCCAGGAGTCATGTGCTGCACAAATGGGTGAAGAGAACATTGTCTTCCTACAAGATCTGAGGAGATCCCTAACTGTGGTCATCAGTAAAGGTGAAGGGCAAATTTCTGATTCAAAACCTAGCTGTGCACTTTAGTTTTGAAATGAATTCCATATACCAGAGGTGCACAGGCTGCAAAGTGCTTGAGGTTTTAGACACCTTATTTCCCCATCCTCAGCTTTAAACAGTCTTGTCAGGAAAAGATAAAACTCAGAGAGAATTTATGACTAACAGCCTTTCTGGGATGAATCATTACTGCTGAGGTTTGGGGGTTTTTTTCTTTTTTTTTCTTTTTCTTTTCTTTTTTTTTTTTCTTTTGTCTTCTTTCTTCTTTTTTTTCTTTTTACTTTTTTCCTTTTTCCTTTTTTTAACTTTTTTTAACTTTTTTTCTTTTTTTTTCTTTTTTCTTTTTTTTCCCACCCTCTCTTTAAATTAATAAGATACCACGGGCCTATTTCTGCTGACTGCTGCTCAGAAAATGCAGTTTTTCTTTAAGTCTTTGTTAATCCTGAAATTTGGAAAATGTGCTTCCAATCAGCCCCCTGGGAGAACAGTTTATGTTGCTTAGTGAGGAACTGTTATGATTAGAGTGACTCACCCTTGAATGGCATCATGCTTCACATACAAATAAAATAAGCTGTCATGCAACCTACAGGGATTCTGTGCTTTTTATTCTATTTACTTATTGTTTGCCAGAACCATCTCATTGTCTGATGTGCAAAAATAAAAATCTAGTGTTTTGGGTTTTTAATTGTATCATTGATTTTTTTGGGGTGCATTTTTAGTTCTTCAGTGATTTGTATTTTTGGTATTAATTGGTAGGTTAAATATAAGTGTATAACGTGCTTACTTTGCCATCCAAACCCTCCCTTTGAAACTGCTCCAGAACAGATAGCCCATGCTTTTTTGTTGTTCCTTTTTAAGCAAAACATTTTTGACTTCTGCTTAGTGGCTGTGTAGTGGGTGGTTGAGTTGGCTGGGAGATCTAATACATGAGAAACTGTAATTATGTCTCATTAAGTGATTTTTCACAGTCTGCCACCCATAGGCAGCCATTCCCACCTGTGCAGTGTGACAGCAAAAGGCAAGTTCTGCAGTGCCTAACACTGGTGCTAACCAGCTGTAAAAAATCCAGTGAAAATGTGGTGCTCTTGTGTGTGGTTTTGCTGAAGGCCTCCTGCTAGCTGAAGATTAAGTCGTGTGTTGAGACCAGGTTTGCATGTGAATTTTGTGACACAGCTAGGATCAGATTGCCAGCCCATCATGTGCCTTAAACACTGGAACTTTCTTCTTTTCCCATCTAATCTCCTTGGTTACTGAAGTCCCTCAGAACAGTTCTGCAGGGAGCATCCCTGGGGGAACTCAAACCTCAGGGCAGAATGTTCTGCACTGGAAAACAAAAATAATCTTACATTCCTTGCTATTACCTAAATGGTAGCTTGGGTGTTTTGTTTCCCTGGGGTGCCTGTGGTTATTTTTTCCTTTCTTCTTTTTTCCTTCTTTTTGAAAGTAATTAAGAGGCTTATAACTACATTCCAAAGGAAGTAAAAAAAAAGTACCAGTGAAGTAAGGCAAAAAAGACAAGTATGTAAATTCATCATGGGTGCAGCATTAGTTGCCTCTCTTGGTTGTGGTTTTGGTTTGTTGCATGCTTTTTGTTTTCATACAGCTGAACGTTTTCTTGGAGATTAATGAATACATTTCTCCTATCAGAAGGGTAAATTATGAGGCATTTTATCTTACCTGGTTTTCATTTCCTTATCTGCTAAAAGCAAACTCGTAACATTTAATTGCAATAAAGAGCCATAGGACAGATAAGCAGAAGGGGTATAAAGATGTTTAAACATTTAATATTTATTATATTAATAAATGTTTAAAGCTATTACCAGTCTGGGAGACTTGGTGCAGTCAGGCTGAGCTCTGTGCAGTGCAGCTCTGGAGAGCTGGATCATGGATGCAATGTTCTCTTTGCTCTCTCAGGCCAGCACTGAGGGGAATTACTTGATAATTTTTGCAACCAAAATGAGGAAGACTTGGTTTTCTTCCTCTGTAAAAGATAAAGACAAGATCTCACCTTAATAGCCAAGATAAAATAGTAATATCTTAATCCAGTTGCTAGTCTTAATCAGCTCTGTGGTTTCCAAATAGGATACAGTTGTTTTCTGCCCAGTACAAACTTGAAACTCATTCTTTAGTTTCCTAGGCTGTGTTTTTTGTCTAATGAGTGCAAATAATGAGACTTTGAACTTACCCACTGTGGAGTGCCAGCTGGGAAATGTTCCAGCAGAGTGGGAGTTACAGTAAGTGGACAGTTAAACAGAATATTTTAAGTTTTCTGTTGCTGTTTTTCAGATATTCATATTCAGTGGTGTAGGCACGGGGGTAACATTTCTAGGAAGCTGATTTTCTTTTAGGTCTTACAAGGTAAGTCTGGGCCTTCAGATGTGCTCATTGACAGCCAAGTTCTTATGGCTAGCTGAGGAAGACAGCTATTCCTCATTAGCATCCTCAACTCCAACCACTCATGCTTTTCCATAAAGCCAATTGGACCTCTCCTGTTTGTTTGCTGTTGCCAACCCTGCCAACTAGTTTTGGGTTGCATAGCCCTGAACAATTTTTGACCACACAGGATCTATCTGGATTTTTTGCCTTTCCCCTTTAATAGTCCCTCTTGCTAGGACACCAAGGTATCCATCCTTCATTTAGTGAAGCACTTTTTGAGCATAAGCAACTAACTTTTTTTCTTGTCAGCCCGTAGAAGCTGCTTTTTGTTTGTGTATTCCACCAGGAGAGCAGGATAAATGCAGGGTCATGGGCTTTGCCCTTTGTTCATCATGTTATATGAAATTACCCTGGGGAAAGGACTTAGGGTGAGCTCTGTCACTGCCAGTTTTGAGTTTGTTTGTTTCTTCTTCCTTGAATTTAATTTGACTCCTAGTGAAATCACAGTTCTGTGCAGATCCAGTGAGGTCATTGCCCTTTTTCTTCCCTGGTGGGATTAGACTTTAGGTTGCATTATACTTATTACCAGGTGCTAAAAAGGATCCTCTAGATGTCCTTGGAAGGCATTGCTGTGGAGTTTGGACAATGGCCCTGCCCTGTATGGGTAACTTCCCAATTCCTGAGCTCAGCCACACTGCTACCTAACATTATTTCCTTATTGATTTATCTCCCTTGATGTAGGGTCAGTGTGAGCCAGCCCCTGTGCATTGCCTGTGAAGACAGCTCCACATAGGAAGGTGAACTCTGAGTGAAAGCAGGAATGTGCAGGGTCCCTCTGTGGGACTGGCTGCTGGGGGTATCTAGATTGCCTGGCCAATCTGTTGGTATTTTTATGGCTGAGTGTAAGGTGAATGGCTGCTCTTCTGCCAGCTGACCTTGCTGCTGGGGGAAAACTACACCTTGATGGGCAGAGTGGAGTAAAAAGGTCTCTGTAACACCCACGTGTGGTCTGGCTTTGCCATGCTAACACAAGGAGAGATTTGTGGAAGAGGGAAGAAGGCAGATGATTTCACTCTGAAGCTGCAGATGTGGCAGAACAATTGCCTGCATGTGTTAAAAAAGCCCAATACTTGAGTTAGTTGTCATTAAAGGTTCCTCACACACTTGGGGCTGGATGTGCCTAGGTGTGAGGCATTGCCATGTGTTCTACTCCTGTGGCTGTATTTGCATTCATAAGAAGGACAACTGAAAAATGTGCTTATCCTAGGCTCTAGACACCTCTTGGCAGTTACTCTAATAACACAGTTTATCATGATAATTATAGCCAACAGGTTTTTTCACAGGTCTTTTATCCCCAAGAGCAAAAGTTAGAGCAAACAAACCATCCTTGTCTCCACATAGGGCTGATGTGGAAGAAGACACCTCCTTTAACAGTTCACTTCTCCTAATTCCAGTCAATGAAAACAGAAGCTTTTTAACAAAGTTGGGATTGATGGAGATTTTAAGAGTTAAATGGTAAATACTTCCTCTAATATCCTGGAGAAAGCAGTATTCTTAGATACAAGGGAGTGGTGGCTGCCTTCCAGATGGGCAGGCTTTGGTGACAAGGTGCCAGGTGCTTTTACATTTTCCAACAAATGTTTAGAGTCTGTCAAGGAAGATTTAAGGGTTGTTTTTTTTCATTGGAATTGAGTTTGCTGAAATCAGTTCAGCTCCTCCCACGTAACTTCACCTTCCATCCACTCCTTAGCCAAGAATATTGGACTGTAATTCTTAGAAATATTCAAGGGTAAGAATATAAAGATATTATTTCTCTGTTTATAGTGTCTGTCTGATATTCATTTGCTACCTCCAGAATTGTCAGCATTAAAACTCTGCTATTTTTGGAAGCAAATCTGTCAGATGGCATCTCTCTGCTTGATCTGCTGGGAAATGGCCAGTCTCAAACTCCAGTGTAGTCACACAGAATCACTTGGGGGTTGGAAGGGACCTAGCAGATCATCTAGACACTCTGGTTCCTTTGGAAACAGCCATGCAGAGAAGAAGCTGAGCACATGAACTGTTCTGATGGCATCACCTTTCACTGGGCAAAAGCAGAAGAGGAGGTGGAAATGCCTTCTAGTGCCAGTATGTGACATGATCCCTCCAGGTGAATCTAATCTGTGTGATCCTAAATAGAAAGTCTACCTCTTGAGGAACTCTCTGATGTTTCCTTTGCAGGTTATGCCCACTGGAAGGGTCAGGTGTTAAATTCAGATGAACTTCATGAACTGTATGATGGACTGAAGCTGAACAAGGTCAACCAGTATGATTATGTACTCACAGGTAAGAAGAGCTTGTTCCTTGGAGGTCCTGTGAGATGGCAACAAAAGAAATAGAAATCACATCCCTCCTTACTCCAAGCCAAGCAATTCCATTTTCCCTCCTTTGATTCCTCTGCAATTATATATTTTTTTAAATAATTATATTTTATCTATATATTATAGTCTCAACTGCTCATGCTGTTCAGTTTGAAACAGCCAGTGTTCTGCAGCCTGCAAGTTGTATCTATATCCCCCTGTATAGCTCACAGACCTGTACAGGCCAGTCAGGCACAGAGTTCATTAATATTCTGGGAGTGCCTCTACTGAAGAAAAAAAAAAAGGAATGTCAGAGTATTATTTTTAAATCTGCTGTGAAGACATAAATTTTCTCCTAATTTCTCCCTTTCTCCTAAATTTGCAGTACTGCCACTCTGTGGTGCTGTAACATGATTTTATACACAGTGGTTTGCCCTTGTTTTTTCTGTTTGATCTTTAAGGGTTTTTTTTATAGCAAGGAGAGATTCTATGTGATTGGAAAATATGTGTTTTTAGTAAAAATTGCTTCTCATCCAGGGCCTGCTTCTCAGATCCAGTTTCACCTCACTAAGGTCTATGCATCTGGTTTAGATTCCAGTAGCTATCTATTATTGATTGATTTCTACATGTAGGAAAGTGCTTTCTGCACAGGGAAGACCTGAGACTTTGAAGAGTATGGATTCTAACCCCAGGTTCTGACTTGAAGGGTGGAGTTACTGACCATTCTTTTCCAAGGAATAGTTCCAAAGTAAATGACAAAACAGAACATAGACTCAACTAAGGTTAAGAAATTAATTCCAGCATAAATGGGTTCTTTGTGATTGAGAAATAAACAAACAGCCTTTCTTTCCTTGCAAGAAGTGTGCCAGAGGACATTTCCAGGACAGACATTCCATATTATAGGAGTTTTCATGCAACATCTGTAAATAAGATTTGAATAGGCTTTTAGCTGAAATTCTTCTTTTTTATCTTACTGTCAAATCTTGGAAGAGAAGCCAGCTCTTTTCCAAATGCTGTCTTTACTGGCAAAATGGATGTAAGAGATTAAAAATGGTAGAAGAAAAAATAGTAACTTTCAGCAAAAAGGAATTTTGGAGAAAAAAAAAAAGAAAAAAGACTATTGCTATGCCTTCTTAAATAGGACTGGTGGGTAGATGGGTCAGTTTGCTGTTCATGTTTGTTTAAAAAACTCATTCTCTGTGGCCAAAAAGCAAGCATGAGTAGAAATGGCACGAATTTATTAAGCTCTAGTAACACTCTCAGTGTCTTACTGTTCAGTTGTGCTGTGGCTGAACTTAAAATGAATTTTTTTTTCATTCAGGGCCAATTTTTCTCTTCAGGCAGGTTCACTATAGTGCACAACTGTACTTTGTACTTCCAACAACCTGGATGTGATTATTCAAACAGTGAAAACAAATCAGTTTGTCAGCAGATGGGGTTCAGTTGCATGTCTGGTAACTGTAGATATCTTGGCTGGGATGGAAATTGTTATCTTTAGGTTGATTATACAAAATAACCATTTATTTTTGTGAGTGCTTTTAGATCTTATATTTGTTTCATTTACAGTAAAACACTCAATATGAGAAATAAGCTCCAATTCAGTACATTTTTTTTGAAAGGCTTCTGCCAGTAATGTTAATTATACCCCCTATTTTTGTTTTTTAGACAGTCTATCACCACAGGTCATTTTAAACAAAAATCTTTGGTTGACTTATTACCAGCATTTCTTAGAAGTAAGACAAAGCATTTTGTCCAGAAGTCTTGGAAGCTTTTTCTGTTTCTCTTCAGCATCTAAGAATTGTTCTTTTTTTTTTTTTGAATGTAAAAGTAAAAAATGAAAACATCTCAAAAAGGTATTTTTAAATATTTTAGTAAAGTGGACACTTCCAAACTGAAGGTTTAAGGAAGCTACCTTGCTGAAAATAATACTGTTCTATGAAGGAAAATAAATGGAAATAAAATTGTTAATTCATAAATGTTGTCAGTAAAGTTAATGCATAAAGTAAACACTAAACATTATAAAATAAAGAAATTATTAAAGAAGGTTATTGTGGTGCTAGCATTACAATTAGGGCCTTTAGGTATCATAAAACTTGGTTCCATTTTATTTCACTGTTATGACTAAACCCAGGAATTGTATTGGTATATTGGCCATTGCACTAAAATATTCCAGATTAATTCTCCATTGCATTAATGTTTTTGACTGTATTGGAAGCAACATGAATAATAATTAAAAATCTGCTTCAAAACAGAGTATATGGGAAGTATATAGAATTCACATTTTTTTCTTATTTACTATTTGGTAAGTAGTACTGATTCATGCTGCTTTCTCAGGGAAAGGAATGTTTTTTGCTTTCAACATGACCTTTTTGTGTATAAGTTCAAGTATTTTGAAGCTGTATGAGCACTTCATATATAACATGTTCAGTAAATGGATTTTCATGGTTATATTTGTAGTTGTTCAAGCACTGTCTTCCACTTATTTTATCTGAACGAAATACTAAAATGCCTTTGTTATGGCAATGCATTGTTCCAAAGAATGAGGAGTATGTAGCATTCCTATGTAAAAAATAAAAATACAAAAAAGCATGAATGAAAAAACACTTCAAAAGTGTTCTTTTTCTTTTTTTTTTCCCCAAAGGGTATACAAGAGATGCATCATTCCTTGCAATGGTGGTGGATATTGTCCAGGAGCTGAAGCAGCAGAACTCAAACCTAGTGTATGGTAAGGATGTGCATTAGAATCCTTTCTGCTTCAGCATTGTACATGCCCATTGTTTTCCCATTTTAGGATGAAAACACTGTTCTGCTCTTACCCAGCATTTCTCAGCCATCTCATGCTCTGATCTGCCTGGACCAGCTCAGGTCACAGAATCACAGACCCCAGGATTTTGTTTCAGTGTTGCTTAAGTGTTGAAGAAGCTGATTTTTTATCTTACTGATTTCATAATATATATTAAATATATACTTTCAGTATGTTTCTGGCACTGTGCTGTCTGAAGAGCAATGTGCCTTGCAGACTGTCTGTATCAAAGAAAGGCTTGTAAAATCCCAGCCAGCTGCTGCCATTCACAGTTCAGAGGCACAGGCTGTAAGTGCTGGTAGCTGAGTCCTTCCCCTTGATTTCCAGGTCAGTTAAAAGCAGGATAGACTCTGGTGGTGCCTTGCCATAGTTACATTCCAGAAGTGGTTTACTGTGCCTTCATCACTTGGCTTAAACTCAAAGGGTTTTTTTAATGCTGGTGCCTTCTGCTGAGGTTACCTAGGAGCACTTAAAGAGCAACAGACTAGTAGCTGTTGCCATGAACCCATCATGTCAGACCTAAATCTGTGAGAAAAGATTCTCCTCTTTTCTTCCTGTTTCAGCCTCTTGAACATGGCCAGCATAGGCTTGAACTGAGCAAAGCACTCAGACTGACAGGGCAGAGTCAGTGGGGATTCAGTGGAATAAAAAGCTGTGAATGATGGTTTGAACCTGTCACCTTCAGCTTCAGGAAGCCACGTGGTCAGGAAACATCTGGAATTGTTTGAAGGGTTTGCAAGGTGTAATGCTGGAGTGCAGCCTGACTCCAAGTCAGCAAAGCACAGTTCTCATTTAGAGAAGAGTAGCAGAGTTCTCTTCATGAGTGTAGGTTTGGCTGCTTTTTAGCCTTTTTCAGCACTGTTGCATTGTCAGGATCTCTGGTACAAGGAAGTGAAAGCTAAAAACACTGTTGAATTAGCAGAAAGAAACCTTCAGCTGTCTGGAGTAGGAAGGAAGTGGTCAGACAGTGAGAACACAGCCAGGCTTCTAAGATCCTTTACATTTAATAAATAGGTTATAATGTAATGAAAATATTTTAAAAATTTAAAACAAATGACCCTCTTTTTACTTTTTCCTTCCTTAGATACTGGTTAAACATTGATTGGATAACTTTGGATTTGTATTTCTTTTGTTCTTGCTGAAAGCTCTTTTAATACAAAGAACAATGTTCCTTTCTAAAGTACAAGGCTGACTTTGAAACTGGGATATGTTGTTAACACTGATGATGCTTCAGAACCAGTGCCAACTGTGTGTTAATATTACTGCACCAGGTTTATGTACTTTGGCACAGATTTTCTTCTTGTTCCATTATAATACACTCAGGTTTATTTAAGGCATACACAGGGCATTTTGGTGTGTACATTTGGCATGTATCTTTTTCTTCTAAAGCAAAACCAGGACTCTTCTCACACTTATTAGCTTCTCAGATTTTTTTCACCACCACAGAACTATTCTGTTGGTAGGGGTGTGGAGGGGAGGGCTGTCTGCATGTTCCATAGCAAAAGTCCCTTTACTCCCAGCTTCAGATCCTCTCATTCTCATCACCTTCAGGCATAACAACACAGAAGCAGGTAGGAGAGGGTGAGGACAACCCTCTGACAGTTGTGCAAGATACATGGCCTACCCTTTCAGAATTGGCAGCCACTAGTTATCCATTTTAAGTGGGGTGTGCTGCAAGAGCTGTGAGTATATAAGCCCTCAGGTGCCCAGTACTGTTACATAGCAACTACTGTTATCTCAAACTTCCCCCTCTTAGCAGGGTCTCTATTACTGTTCCCCATTTCTAAAGCTAATTTTCTTCTGTTACAGTATGTGATCCAGTGATGGGTGACAAGTGGAATGGAGAAGGCTCTATGGTTAGTACTTAAATGTGTGGATTCTCTGTATATTGAATATTTGCTGTATAAAGAGATATAAGGATTTTTAATGTTTGAGCACCAAAACTAATCTCCTTTACCTAATTGTGGCTCTGGATTTCAGAATCAAGCAAGCTTGTACATTTAATTTCCTGTATTTTAATGAGCTTACTATTTGGGAAGAATGATGGCTGCATAGCCCTGGAATTATTTCTAACCCTCTGCTGAGACAACAGGTGAAAAAGAGATGCTGTCAACAGGAAAATATCCCCCTGCTCCCTCTCCTTCCTCAATGGAATTCTGTCATCTTCTGTCAAGAGCTGTTTGGCTGGTAGCATGGCTGGCTTTCTCAGGGGTTGTGTGAACTGACACACAGCTTGATCCTAACTGAAGATGACTTGTTTCATGTGAGATCCATCTGCTGCTAGGCACTGGGCTGTGCTCAGTGACAGAAAGGTTCTGTGTGCCAGTACCAGCCTGTATACTGACAGAGACATTCCTTTTTCACCTGAACTAGCAGATAACTTCAGTGAAAATGCCCTGTGGGAAGACTTTAGCAATAAGTTTGGTTTACATTTTCTTCTGCCATAACTAGTCATGCACTATGAATTTCTCTTTGTCTTTGTACCTTTATTACAGTTTATCTGCTCATAAAACATCACGAGGTAGCAATTAGCAATAAATTTTCCTTTGCTTTTCAATTCTTTCATTTTATGTCTATTGCAATCTTCATTATCCTTGGCTTTTCTGAGATCTAACAGCTGTAGAGTCCCCTAGCAGAGCTTCAGCTGTTGGGAGAAGTCATGACCATGGGCCAGTGGGCTGGGGTTGTACCTTTTGTTGATACAATGGTAACGTGGGACAGTAAAACAAATGTACACATGTACATTTTAGTGAGGTACAGCAGACCTCAAGACAGTGAGGTGACCTCTGTACCTGTCTAGCCCCAACTCCTGTTTGAGCTCCAGTGCTTGCCAGGCAACTGATGCTCTTCAGCTTTGAGTCTGAAGAGCATGCAGGGTGCTGGGCTCCTGTTACATGTTACTGTATGTGACTTGCTTAGACAGTCTCCCTTTTCTGATGGGCTCTTTTGGAGCTAAGGGTGTGAGAAAGGGTTCCCTGTGTTGGGACACTGTATTTCCTCATGCTGTTCTGTCACCTTGGTGAGAGGGAACTCAAAAGTACTTCATCTAGGCACCACTTGTTTTTAATGCTGCTGGTTTGGTCCTGTCTCCTTAGAGGTGGAGGGAATGAGAGTTGCATTCCCACATCTCAGGTGCTGATGACAACATTTGATGCTGTTTCTTCTTCCCTAGTATGTGCCCAAAGATCTCCTCCCAGTCTACAGGGACAAAGTTGTACCTGTTGCTGACATAATTACTCCTAACCAGTTTGAAGCTGAGTAAGTACTTAATTGCTTTTATAGCCAAATCAGCTTGGGGATAAAAGTAGGGGAAGCTGATGGAAGAATGGGGATCAGTTTATTTGTCTCAATATAGTGTCATATGGATGTAAATATTTGGTTCTTTAGCTGTTACTTTCAAATGGTGCTTTTCAGCAAACCCTCCAGCTGTTGAATAAAAACTCTGGGTGCTATGCAAGGAAAAGATTTCTGCCATTTTCTCCAGTCTCTCATTTTTGTGATTACCTCTTGTTATCTCCAGAGGCCTATATCTAGGGCAGGTTGAAAAAAATCTCTCTTTTCACATCCCTGGCCTTAGCCATTCCTTGGAAAATATTTCTTATGTCAGAATATCAAAACTGAAATTGTTTGACTCAAACCCCCCCAAATTAGATTGAGAAATACCACCATGGCAGCCTCTCATGGGAGTTACAAGGTCTGTGTCTCCTGCCTGTCCTGTCTAAATAGCTGTGACTCTGGTCAGGAGATAATCTGTTGTGATGCACATGCCATCAACATGCCATCCCCCTGTGGACAGAGAGCAGCTGCTTGGGAGGTGGATGCTTGTGTGAGGGGATTTTATGATCAGGGGCTTTCTAGTGGAGGCAGGTTAGGACCAGTCTGCTTCAGAAGCACTGTGCATCTGTGGATTTAAACTTTAAAGACAGCTGTCTGGCCACAGGCTCTTTAGACCTGTGTGGGGCACTCCAAGCTTTCCATCCCTTCAGGGAGTAAACAAAGCAGTCACTGCTTGGAAAACTTGTGCTCTTTTAAGGTTTCTGTTTCATTTGCAGGTTACTCACAGGCAGGAAGATTCACACAGAAAAAGAAGCTCTAGAGGTAAGTATGCAAGGGGTAGGACATGTGAGATCTCTTCTGTATTCCCACCTACAGTGCTGTAGTTTGTCTTTCACCTTGAAATCACTCTGGCCTCTATGCTTTCTCTCCATTTATCATTCAAGCTTGTGCAGTCCAGGCACAGGACACTTTCCAAATTCCTGAAAGAAGAGAGGGCAGTGGTGCTGAGCTGTTTGCCCGCAGAGCAGCACGCACAGCAGGCAGCCACGCACCTCTAGCGCTGTGGAACTGCACTGCTCTGACCCTGGCCATCAGAAAGCTGCCTCCGTGCCCTGCTCCCTCTGCTGTCCCTCTGTGCTCCATGCAACAGCAATGCTGAGTGCTGCCACAGGCTTCTCTTTCCTCCGTGCTGACTGTTGGCAAGGAGAAAACTTGCAGAGCAAGCTCTTGCAAGGGTTGATTGAGTCCACTCGGAATCCCTTCCTGACAGTGTTTGCTGGGGCTCTGTTTCCCTTCCTTCAGTTGATTCAAAGGGGATGAGATCTGGGGTGCAGAAGGGTGGATTGCATAGGTGAGAAACCAGCCTGGGAGTGGTGGAGTCAAGTGCATCCTGGAGAAAGGCTGACACATCCCCAGCACTGGTAGCTGCTGCCATTGCCATGCAAGGGTGGTAGACAGTGTGCAAACAGACTGCACTCTTGAATAAGCATCTAGCCTTTTATGCAAACTGAAGAAAAGAAAAAGCTCAGGGTTTGGTGATGAAGGTCAAAAAAGGAGTGTGGTTTTCCTGGTGTGTTGAGAAGGGCTAAGCAGCTTGTTTGGTTGATGAGTTAACTGCTTTCAGTAATGGTCAGATGTTGTTTCTTCCACTTTACTTTTGAACTTCAAAGGATCACAAAACCTTTAAGCAAACAGCAGCTGCAGTGGCACCCTGAAGAGGAGCTGGGGTCTGTCAACCCAAATGTTTGTTGTTTTTTTCTTCCAGCAACTTGAAGCAACGTGGGTTGATTACCATCTCTTCAGGGCAGGAGGCAGCTCCAAATATCTCAGCTCTTTTAATCTCCCCTTCTCCCATCCCCTTCAGTTTTACCCCAGTATGCTAGGTGAGGGTGATGAGCTGTGCTTCATGCTCCTAGCTGCTAACTACAACTCAGTTCTTCTCTTTTCACCCTCACCAGTGGAACCACAGTCTTGAGAACAACACTATTAGCTGACCAACCATTCGTTTCAGGTTTGCATATTTAGATGCAACCATGAGTTGCATAGAATCAGAGAACATTAGGGGCTGGAAGGGATCTCTAGAGATCATTGAGTCCAGCCCCTCTGCAAAAGCAGGATCACCCAGGGCATGTTGCACAGGAACACACCCAGGTGGGTTTTCAAAGTCTCCAGAGAAGGAGACTCCACAATCTGTCTGGGCAGCCTGTTCCAGTGCTCCCTCACCCCACAGTGAAGAATTTCCTCCTCATGTTGAGGTGGAACCTCATATGCTCAAGTTTATACCTGTTGTTCCATATGCTATTACTGGGCACTGTAGAAAAGAGATTGGCTGCTTCTATTTGACACCCACCCTTCAGATATTTACAGATATGAATAAGGTCTCCTCTCAGTCTTCTCTTACTACTAAACAAGCCCAGTTCTCTCAGTCTTTCCCCACAGGGGAGATGCTCAGGTCCCTTAAGCATCTTCATAGATCTCCACTGGACTCTCTCCAGTAGATCCTTGACTCTCTTAAACTGGGGAGCCCAGGGCAGAGTAGAAGCAGTGTTGTATCAGTAAACTTGCCAAGGGTCACTCTGTCCCCTCGTCCACGTTGCTGATGAAGATAGTGAACAAAACTGGAGCCAGTACTGATCCCTGGAGAATACCACTGCCCACAGGCTTCCAGCTTGACTCCCTGCCACTGATCACAGCCCTCTCAATTCTGTTCTTGAGCCAGTTTTCAATCCACCTCACAGACCATTTGCCTATGCCACATTTCTTGACTTTTTCTATAATAATGTTATAAGAGATGGTATCAGAAGCCTTACTGAAGTCCTGGTAAATGACATCCACTGCTGTGCCTTCATCTGCCCATTTGGTCATGGCTTCAGAGAATGATATCACATTAGTCAAGCAAGATTCCCCTTTGGTAAATCCATGTTGGCTACTCCTGATAACCTTCTTTTCTTCCATGTGGTTAGAGCTGGGCTCTGGAATGAGCTGCTCCATGGTTCCCAGGGAGGGCTGTGAGGCTGGCTGCTCTGTATGCCTGGGTCTTCCATCTTGCCCTTTTTGAAGCCTGGGGTGACATTGGCTTTCTTCCAGTTCTCAGGCACCTCTCCCATTCTCCATGATCTTTCAAAGATGATGGAGAGTGGCTCAGCAACAGCATCAGCAGCTCTCAGCACACAGGGGTGCAGCCCATCAGGGCCCATGGATTTGTGTGTTTTCAGTTTATTCAAGTGATCCCTAACCCAGCCCTGACTGACCAGTGGGGTGTCTTCCTCTCTCCAGTTCTGCTCTCTTACTGGTGGCTGGGGATCCTGAGAGTTGGTTTTGGGAGTAAAGACTGAGGCAAAGAAGGCATCCAGCAGCTCTGCCATCTCTCCATCCTCTGTTGCCATTTCTCCCACCTCATTTAGCAGTGGCCCCACTTTTTCCCTACTCTTCCTTTTCTCATTGATGTATTTGAAAAAGCTCCTACTGTTTTCTTTCACCTCCCTGACAAGACTAAGGTCCAAGAGAGGCTTGGCTTTTCTGGTTGAGTCTCTACATACTCTGGCAGCATTTCTATAATCCTCCCAATTAACCAGACCCTTTTCCCACATATTGGAAATCTTCCTCTTCCATTAGAGTTTTTTTCAGGAGCTCCATGCTTATCCATGCAGGTCTCCTGCCTCCTCTGCTTGATTTTTTTTTTTTTTTCTGAGGGATTACATTTATCTTGAGCTTGGAGGAGAAAACCTTCTCTGTTTGTTAACACAAGGTCCAGCATCACACCTCTCCTCCTTGGTTCTTCAACCACCTGCAGCAGAAAGTTGGCATCAGGGCACTGCAGGAACCTTTTGCACTGCTTATGCACTGTATGATCTTTCCAACTAATCAGGGTGCATGTGCTAAACAGTGCTACAAGTTAGTTTTCTGACATGTCTGATTGATGTGATAGCTCTTACCTGGATTTAAAAAAATATCTTCTAAAGAGCATGGAAATATGCTTAGGAATGGAAACATTTTAAAAAATAGCTGCTTGCAGGATTTTATATTTTAATCTATCTCCCCAGCTTCATGTCATATATAGGTCTATCCTTCTGAGTCATAATCCATGCTGGAATGTGTCCCTTTTAGAGGTGGTAGGGATTCTGGCACTGATTTCCATGGTCACATGCTTTCATTCATTTCTTTGGCAAGACTAGTGGATGACAGTGTAGTCTTCTAACATAAAATTATTAAGATGTAATATTAATATAGCAGGGGCCAAGTCCCACAACTGGAAATACTAGTGATTAGGGTCTTGGTGAATTATGACTGAGAAATACAGTGGAGTTTAATGTTAGTTCAGAGGTTGATTATGGCAGTGTATGCTGATGGATTTACTGGTTAGTTTTTTTTAAAGCCCAATGTCTGTGCAAAGGAATCTGACAGATGAAGAAACTTGGAGGCTTAAGAAAGAAAAGCAATAGAAAATTAAAAAAATAACAGAAATCTTATAATTTGACTGCTCATGAGTCATAGCTTGTCTGAGAGGATTTTTTAGTTAAAACTCTTCTGGGAGAATTAATATTTTATCTGTGTTTTAAACTAAATTCATTACTGAAGTGACTTTCTGTGAAATCAAAATCACTGCTGTAGAAACCAATTCTGATGGCAGAAGTAGAGTATTAATGAGTTTAAGTGAGGAACACAGACTGGAAATACACCTGCAAAGGTACATAATTAACAGGTGTAATTTGGGGGTTTGAAACAGAATGAGAAGAGCAGATTAAGACAATCACACTTGTGCACTGACCTCTCTTCAGCTCTTCATTTTTGCTAATTCTTGAAATAGTAGCTTAATCCAACTCCATGACCTGCAGTTACTGGCTTTCTAGCAAGTGTTTCAAGCTCAGGTGCATGTGTCTGGATGTTTGTTCCCTTAGTCTTCTGATAATATGTTCTGAAAACATGATGCAGACAAACATTCTGATTACAGCTGAAACATAAAAAGATTATTCTTTTCAGAGAAGCATCCAAAGATAATACAGAGATGCTTGTATATTTTAACAAGTGTGTACATTTAAATGTGGATGTTTTGATTCCCCTCTTTCTTATTAACACTCCTAATTCAAGTGAATTCTTTGATGAGAAACTTTTTACAAAAGCTGCCAAATAAGGTGCTTGTCAGAAGAACTCAGTGCATGAATGAGTCAAGGTGTAATCAACACACATTGCAGCCACTGATTCCTGCCTTTCTCCACATGGAAAGGTGATGGATATGCTCCATGCCATGGGACCAGAGACTGTGGTGATCACAAGCTCAGATCTACAGGCCACACTAGGAAATGATTACCTAATTGCTCTGGGAAGCCACAGGAAAAGTAAGTCATTAATTCCTTTCTTAACCTGTGTTTTCTTTTAACCTGTTCTGTGCTTTTAGTTTCTTTTTTTAAGAAGAGTTTCATCAGACCTATCTGTTGTGTACAGAAGGAGCTTAGATCCCTCCTACAGTAGCATCAGCAGTAAAATGGGGCTGTTCTGTGAGGGAAGACAAGCTGAGAGCTGAGCATGGTCATAATGTATGGTCTCATTTTCTTCATCTAAGGGGTCTGCACGTGGGCATCACATTCTGGACAACTGAAAGACTGAAAAAGTCTTGATATTTAAAATAGATTCCACTAAGAATCAGTTGGTGGGTCTTAGCTCTCAGCACATGGACAAAAGGCTTCACCTTTTAAAAGAGCTGGGACAAAGATCCCAATGGTTCTTGGCATCTTTACACTCCAAACAACAAACCAAATCTGGCCATCACTTTGAAATGCTAGTAAATCCTCCTGTGTTCATTGCTGGGTGTGTTACTGAACTGTCTCTCTGTGTTGTAGCTAAAGCAGATGGTACCAAGGTGACCCAGAGAATTCGAGTGGAGTCTCCTAAAGTGGATGCTGTCTTTGTTGGAACTGGAGACCTGTTTGCTGCTATGCTTCTGGCATGGACACATAAGCATCCAAACAATTTGAAGGTGGGGGAGAAGTCTGTGTTTCTTTCTTTGTCATTGCTTTTTGGTCTATGACATTATTGAAGGGCTCCCTTCTGCTCTGGCTTTGTTTCCTCACCTCAGAGGAAAAATAAGGCAAAATTTCCTTTTAGCCAAAACATTTTAGCTAGTACAACTTTGTACAGTCACATTTCAATTACATCAGTTTTTAATTTTAATTGTGAGAGACTGCATGCCTGTTTGTAATTAGGGTTTTTTTTCTAAGATCTATTTTTCTTTCCCTTAAGTAGATTCCTTGATATAGGTGGTTTCTAATACCAGTTTTGGGAGAATTCAGAGAGTCTACTTTTTTTTTTTTTCCCAAACCCTACATTACATAGTTGTAATCCTGTTTGTGTCTTGTCAGTCATGTTTGCCTTTTAATAGCAGTGCTTTTAAAATAACAATTAAACTAGAAAGCTGAAATTTTACTAAAACCAGAATATATTATGTTAATGCAGGTGGCATGTGAAAAGACTGTGTCAGCCATGCAACATGTCCTGCAGAGGACCATAAAGAGTGCAAAAGGTAATTCATTCAGACCTTGCTCCCTTGTTCTGTTTGGATATGCATCAGAAGAAACGTTCCAAGAGCTTTCAGGATTTCCTAAGGGCAACCCTCAGTGTAGAAGCAGGCAGAGAATGTACAGAGCTTGGTGGTCTTGTCACTTTCTGTTCCTGACTGTGTCATCCAAACCTGCTTTTGACAATGGCCGACTGCAGATGTCACTGTTCAGCTGCAGTCGTGCTGCCGATGCTGACTGCTCTGGCTGCTTTGCCAAACACTGGTGGAAGGAGCTGAGGAAATGCTGAGTTTGCTGAGCAACAGAGCTTCAGTTTGCAGTGCAGCTTGCTTACTTTCCCTTTGAGTGTGTTTAGTACTGAGAGGAATTTAGCAGTTAGTAATAAACTCCTCTGTTGGCCAGAGTGAGGAGTGATTTTTATGGTTTTTTCAGCTTCTGTCCTCTGGAAGTTCCCATGTTTTTTCAGTTCCTGAGGAGATCCAAATGCAGTCTGTGGGTTCTCAGAGCATCTCTCTGTCACTACCTCAGCAAAGCTGTGTTTCTTTCCTGGAGAGAGGTGCAGAACAGGGGTGGTAAGAAATCACAGTGCTGACCTGGATCTTCCACCTCTGAAGCCCTTACAGGGGGTAGGAAGGAGACTGTGGAGAGGAGGAGGAGAGGAGAAAAAAATAATGGGGTAACAGAACAATGTCACTCGTTTCTTTTTATGCTGCTGTTTTTAATGACATTCTGATGTCATCTTTTCAGCACAAGCTGGAGAAGGAAACAAACCAAACTCAGCCCAGCTGGAACTGAGAATGGTCCAAAGCAAAAAGGACATAGAAAACCCAGAGATCATAGTGAAGGCCACGGTGTTATAAAGGCTGCTTGTCTCCAACAACGCACAATGTATTGATGTCCTCATTTCTTTCCTGTAAATTGTAATATTTGCCTTAGATCTGTGACAGAAACCTGACTTTCATAAAATAGTGCCCAGCATAGGCAGATATCCACTCTCAAACATATGTGCTGGCCTTGCTCAGTTTAAAAACAAAGCAGTTAGTGTGTATTGAAGCATTTTGCCAGGTATCAAAATGGCTGTCAAATTCACTTAGTCTGTGTGATCACCCAGGGCAAGAGAGTGTAAAGTTCCTGCCTTGCCAAAGACTTCAGTTGTGAATTTGCTAATGGAATGCTTGACTGACTGGAAAATGTGTTTCAGGATGGGATCTAGTGCCAATGGAGCTCCCTCCATGCTCCCTTTTCCTGGAGATGGCTGGTTACCTACTCTGGTATCCAGCAGCTCAGCTGCTATGAAACTGAGCAGGGTTAAAACCACACACACAGCCCTGGTTGTGTGTAGGAGTACGTGGAAGGTGTTTGGAATTGAAGTACTCTTGAAGTGACCATGAGGTGTCATCCATGTCACTGATAACTTCTGTTTCATGTCCATCAACAGCTGCACAGATTCAGTTTTTGCAGGTGCTGGCTGCTTATATCTAATTTCTGTGGGTGCCCACATGATTTTATTGCAAAAGCTGCTCCAGAAACAGCCTCATTAATAAGTTTTCAGTAGCACTGATTAGCAGTCTGTCCTTCTACCTCTGAGGCCAGCTTTGATGCTTTGTTTAGGTTTTAACTAAGGACAAACATTCTCTAAGGCACAAGAGAAAGCAGCCCTTGCCCTGAAAGCTGGCTACCCTAGTTTGGTCTTCATGGCTGGATGCATTTGCAAACTCCACTGAGCAATAGAGAGCACTATTGACAGGCTTATCAATGGAGCAATCCTACACATCACAGCCACATCTCATACCAGTGGGGCTGACAGGGACTGACCACTCATACTTCCATCTGATGTCTATATGGGTCTGAGGTTCTTGCTTCTCTGAGGATGAGGTCTAGTATGTTCTCTTCTCCAAATTCAGTTGATGAGCCATCTCAGATGGCCTAGGGAGATTAAAATGGTGTTCCAGTACCTGAAGAGAGCTTGTTCACAAAGGCCTGTAGTGAAAGGACAAGGAGCAATGGTTTTAAATGAGAAAGGAGTGGATTTAGATTAGAAGTAAGGGCAAGTTCTTTACCACAAGAGTGGTGGACACTGGAGGTTGCCCAGGGAGGTGTTTGAGGCCCCATCTCTGGAGACATTCCAGGTAGGGCTTGACAAGGCTCTGAGCAGCCTGGGCTAGTTGCAGATGTCCCTGCTTTCAACAGGGGTTGGACTAGATGACCTCTAGAGTCCCTTTCAACCCAGACATTGCTGTGACTCTTCTGCTTCCAGTGACATGAAGCAAATCTGCATTGGAGGAATTAGTTTTTCTTAAGTGAGTAGGCTCAGGAAATTCACTCTTGGGTACCTCCAGATACTTCTGCATCTTCCTCATCACACTATCCTAACAGAGAGTGGCACTAGCTTGGGAGTCCCCAGAAGACTTGGTTTGGAGATTGCTTTGGAATCAGAAGACTTCACTTATCTCACCATTTTTGTGGATTTTCTGTCATTGTAAAAGTTAATTGGTTTCACCTAGTAGAAGAGGAATTTCTCCTTGAAGTGAATTTTTAGTGGAATAGAATTTTTTTTTCATAAAGATTCATTAATTAATAAATTTCTTAAATCCCTCATTTTCAGTATCCCTGAAGGAGATTAAACTTAAGAGATTAACACCTTTTACAGTAAATGTCAGGCTTTTACTCTCAACAACTAATAATAATTGTATTTTCCATTTGGTATTAAACATGAAACAAAAAAATCCCATGACTTGAGAATTTTAGGGGAAAAAAACCAACCTGAAATGACCTACAAATGAGGACTCTGCTGCCACAGTTTTTAGTAACCACTGCCATGGAATAACTTTCAAGCAATAACAACTCTGGTGATGTGAACAGTTGCTAAAATTAGCAGTCAGTAACAGATATGAGCTCATGGCTGATATCCAGCATGTAAAAAGACATGAACTATCTTAACAGTGTGTATAAATACCTGATGGGAAGCAGTGAAGAAGAAACCAGAATCTTCTCAGTGGTGCCCAATAAAGGGTTACCAGTCAGTGGGCACAAAGTGAAATACTGGAAAATCAATTTAAATACAAAGAAGAAAAAAAAAAGTAATTTACTGTGAGTGTGATCAAACATTGGCACAGCCTGCCAGAGAGGTTGTGGAGTCTCCATCCCTGGAGACACTAAAAACCTGACTGCACATGGCCCTGAGCAGCCTGCCTTAGCAGGGGTTTGGACTAGATGATCTTCAGAGGTCCCTTCCAGCCTCAGCCATTCTGTCAAGTACAACTAATTGCATTTTTTGCAGCCCTGTATTTTCGAGTTGATGCCATATTTTTTTTTAATTCCCAAGACACAGACTTCTAGGAAATAGCTCAGTATTCATAATTTGCCCCCTTTTCAGATAGGCTGCTTTTTGCATGGGCAGTTGTGCCAGGAATACAGTTGCTTTTCATTTGAGATAGTTGCTTTCAGCAAAAATACTGTAGCTGGTGATGCATTTCCACAGTTGAACACAAAAGGATTTGAACTGTTCCTAGCACTGCTTAAAGAAGCACTGCATGCTATATTCCAAACATAACTAGGAGTTGATTTACCTTTGAAAATTAGACTATTTCATGTGGGAACATGTAATCCCTACCATCCACTTGGGAAGAATGGATCAACATTCTGAACCTCCCTGCCTTTGCCTGTCATGCTCAACTCTGTGGCATTATGCTCAACATCTTCACCCAAGCTGTATCTTGCATCTCCCATGGGCCACATAAAAAAATATCCAGATGGACAAATTTTGAGACCTCTACTGAGTCCCTCAGCTTGCCAAGAATCAGATGAATCTCAGGAGAGTTTCTCATGCAGTAAATGACATTTGATTCCTACAGTGCCATGGCTCCAGCACAGATCTCACCTGGGTCTGGAAGTGGTTTGTGGTGTGCTGTCCCTGACAGTCATGCCCATGGATTGCCCAGCACCCCTGCACTAGCAGGAGCTTCATTGCCAGTCACATAATACAGCCTGACTTGGGGATGCATGGGGCCAAACTGGGAACCACAGGGTGGCCATCCCTGCACTAGTGCAATGCAAAATTGAGGTTCTTAATTCTTCACATCTGGGGATCAACAGGAGAGAGAAGCTCAAAACTGGCCTTTTAGTTTATTTATTTTTTTAAAGCAGCAGTAAGTATTCACTGTCAATTTGCTGTCCCTGTTGAAACATGCACTACAGCAAAGCCCTTTCAGTAGGTGTGAGACAGCACTGTTTTTTCCACTAAAAAAAAACCCCAGACTTTCCCAAAGGAATTGAGACAAAGGCAAGGGCTGCTTTTCTCTGAAAAAAAGGATTTGGGAATTTAGGAAGCTTAAAGCTACCTTGCTTACAAGGTTTTATCTGTAAATCATAAGGAACCATTCTCTTCCCATAAAAGGGAAAGTGATATTTTTGTTGGAGCAGCTTGTATCTGCCAGGTGTGGTCTTTTCCAGCTGCTTCCAAGAATGGATCAGGTCAGTAATTCACACCTTCAGTAAGATCTGTGACTATGCCCATGTTATAAAATAACAGCTCAGTTTGCAGAAGGTTGTATTTGCAGCAGATGGATTGTGTAGAGATGAGCTGCTTGCTGCTTCTGCTCAAGGCCCTGGGACTTACCCAGATGCTACCAGTTTTAAACTCCCACTGACCTGATCTAAATTACTAGGTCAGGTTTGTGTCTTTAGTGAAAAATTGGGCTTAACTTCTCTTGCCAGGTATAAACATCAGAAATCATCTATAAATGCATCCTGTAGCTAACATTTTTAAGTCACAAGAGGCTAAGGGGTATTTTTAACTGTCAAAGTACACACACTTAATACTTGGATGCATTTTTCCTTGTTCAGTTATGCAGTACTTCTTGATGTTTGCAGAAAAAATTCGAAGGCTGAGCACAGCTCTGTCCAGTGTTTTATTCCCTCCTCTCCTCCTGCATATAATATCTGTATCTAACTAGAGTTCCTACAGTCTGTCCTGTGCAGCTGGAAAGTGTCTTGGTATGAAGCAGCTGCCCACTTTTCATGTAAGGGCTTGGAGGAGGCTTAGCAGGGCTGTCTGATGTGATTGCAGATCCTGAGGGAAAGAAAAAGGGTGACTATAAACTAGTTAAGATCCCAACTGGTTACAGAAATACATGCACTTTAGCCCAGAGAGTGGAGTCAGGAGCTAATGGATCACCTTCCACGACTGTCCACACCCTTCCTTCTTCTCATTACTGGAAGTAATTTGTGTTGGATCCTTTTTTTTTCTGGCATGGACTTTGCAGTGTGTGTGATCAGCTGGTTTGATTACTGCAAGGACACTTATTTGCAGAGCAGGAGAGACCAAAAGTTGTCTACAAAGGATCTGTTCTGGGCTTGGGTTAGTCACTACGTGCTTAAAATTCCCACATCCCTCTTTGGGACATGAAGACATTGTGTTGCAATCAGTGCTATTTATACTTGATCTAAAACACTGACGAAATCTTCAGGAGGAATTATTAATGTCAGTATTTGCTGATTTTTATCTTAAGTGGGAGAAATCTCTAATCAATGAAAAGAATCAAAGGACCAAGGTTTCCAGCTACTCAGTACTGCCTTTTTGAGCATCTTTACTGTGTCTTGATCAGATGGTGTTCATTCATTGCCTGACACTGTTATGGTGATTGTATTGAATTATTTTATGTGGCAAGGAAGATTGTAATAAAATCATCTACATTTCATATACTGTGCACACAAATTGTTAGATCCTATTTTGGAATATGTTGATAATTTCAGAATTAAAGAGAACAATAACAGTTTGGTAGTCTTGCTGAATAAAGTGGCTGTAATTAAAAGTCTCCTTAGTTATATCCTAGAGTGGAGAAAGGGTGGATCACAGAAGAGTGCACGTTTGTGCACTGGAATCCTCTCCTTGTAAGATAGTAGGTCTGTGGAAGTAACACCCTTGTTGGCTTAATTATATTTGGGTATAATTAAGCATTCCACAGTTTCTTTATGGCAGTGGAAACTCGGCCCCTTCTTTTACATCCCGTTGCAGCTTTATTGCCTCACTTGACTGATCCTTCAGCTCCTCTTAGAATCACAGGATAAGATCATTCAGGGAGCTGCTTTTCCTGGCATTTGCTTCTGAGGAGAGCCTGCTGCTGAATGGCTTTGTAGCTTTCTGCAACACATCCATTAAATACATGGGCCAACTGTGGAAACTAAGCTTGGAGATGTTCAGTCACAGCCCTGAAAGTAGTTCTTCTGAGTCAGTGAGTAAACCAGGGAGTTCATACATGCATGCAGGAGCAGATTGAAAGGCAATCCATGAAGTTCAATCAGAAACTGGTGGTGGGTGCCCTAAGCACCTGCTGTTGCCTGCAGATCACCAGGGAGCTGCTGTTGGCAGCACCCTCCTTCAGGAGAGCCCAGGGTAGCTCTCACGTTTGCCAAAAGGCAAGAATGCAGTTTGGCTTTCAGCAGGCTAGGAAAGCTCCCCTTTGCTTCAGCAGGGGAAGCCCCAGAAGCCATCAGGTGGGTGCTCTCAGTGCTCCAGCAGCCATGGACCTCGTGGCAAAGGGGATGCTCCAAAGCATCCCTTTTACTCCTCAATAAGCAGGCACTCCTGACTTGCTGCTGCACAGTGCAAGCACCTGCAGAGCAGTGAATAAGGCAGCAAATTCTTCAGAGAGAGAAAACCAGCAATATGAGAAGGCTGTGCCATATGTTACCACTGAAACCACGTGTACTCCTTAACCTATTGCCCTTGTGGTTGCATTGCTGTTTAGAGAAATCTGTGTGTAGAAGTGTGTAGTAGATGTACTCTGTGTGTACGTGCGTGTGTGTGTGTGTGTGTTGAAGCTTTATTTGCAGTGAGGTGGGGGTGGGAGACAGATATTTGGGGGCTGGCTGTGCAGGCCTTCAGGATGTGAGCAGAAGGTCTTAAAGAATTCTATTTTTCTAGATTGTGATGAAGCTTTGGGTCCCAGCCACACGTAGCCTTTTCTTCCAGAGAAGTAAAAAAGGTTTGGCAAGAGAGTCAGGTGGCTGCAATACAGTAGGGATAGTACAACCCCACCAGCCCCAGACAAACTGAATAACTTCATAAAAGATGCCTTTTTAAGTCATATTTTTTTAGTGCTGAATTGTTAAAGAAATATTTATGAGCAAACTTTCTATGTACTTAAAGTTTGTGTGGTGCTTTGTACTGACTAGGTGGACCTGTTACATGTTTACACATCTCAATGATTGTCCTTGAGGAGTGTGTAGTAATTCAATGACTTCTATGCCAGTAAAACAATGAAGTTCTGTGTGATGACCAATGATTTAATTTCTGATGAAATGATAGGCTTTTTTTAGTGTTTATGTATTTTTCTGGTTGGCAGTTAGAGGTGGATTCTTTCTGCAGTAAGTTTTGTTGCTTGATTGTAGAGAGACAATAGGATGGTAGATACCATTGTTTAAAAAGAAAACCCTAAATATTGCCACCTTATCCATTCTAAATGGGAGAAAGTGAAGATTTTTTTCCCCTGCACCTTGTCAGTTGTACTAATAACGTGAAGAATTTTAGTAGGGTGATTTGATTTTCAATCCAGAAACTTTCAGAATAATTACCAACAAAGTCCCATTCAGTCAAAACTGAAGTTGTCAGGATGTTTGGAATCCACAGCATGGTTTTTTCATCCTGCTGTACTTACCTGAGTCCTTGTTTCCCACTCTGAAGCACAAGAGTCATTTTCTTTTTTGGTTGTCATCCGAGGCTTTCCAGAAAGTGCAAGGGTCTGCAGGATGAATAATTTTGTGAACTGTAGCCCACCATGACCATGCAACAGTTGAGCTGGAAAAACTGAGCATGGTTTATGATGTCTCAGCACACTTCTGAATAATTCACTTCTGCAAAAAGTAGAGGAGAATTTATCAGTTTTTCCTCTGAAGAGTTCCTCAAATTCTGGATATGTTAAAAGAGAATAACCTGTGGTTTGCAAGCTAGCAAGAAAACTATCACTGAGATGAATAATGCATTCAGAGACCTCCTGAAGTCACTGGCTGTTGGTTTCCAAGTGCTGTACCAGAGCTCTGCTTCAGCACAACTCTGTATGCACTTTAAAGCAGGTGATGAGCAGCACATTGGTTTCCTGGCTGCCCCTTAAGCTGGTAAGTCTATTAATTCTCCCTGGTTTAGGAACCTTGTTTAGCCATGGAACTTCCCTAGACTTCATCTATAGACCATGGTGAATAAGGAACTCTAAAAGTGAATTATGCAGATTATTTAGGCTAGGCTCTTGTTCTCTGGAAAACAGAGGTAAAGAATTAACCAGCCAAAACCTCTGAAGTTTTAATCTCCTTTGGTTCCCTTAAACCTCCTCATCCTAGGGACAGGTAAGCTCTTGTGCTGCTGCTGAGAAGGGGTTGGGAAGATGCAGCTGGACAAAATGGGGGAGAATGGGGTTGCTTCTTTTCCTGGCAGTGAGATGCTGGGTAAGCAGAACCTAAAGGCAGAGCTTTACTGTCAGTGCTAAAGAATCTTTGTCAGCTAAACACTTGAAAGAAGAGCTGGAGATTTAGTGATGCAGATTTGGTGTTCCCAGCCATCCCCTGTATCACAAAAACATCGCAGTACTGAAAGGTTTTTTCTTCATGATCTGTGCAATGCTTGTGCCTAGCAGAGGAGAAAACAGCACAGAGTAAAGCAGTTTCCTAACTAGGGAATGCAGCAGGAAGATCCAGGTGAAGAAGTCTGCTTTCACAGTTCTTACTTGGTGTCACAATTGTCCAGATCTCTCTTTTCCCCTATAAGTAAGGAAGAAATCACATAAATATGCAAGTAAGTAAATAAATAAGGGAAGTCACTTGGGAATTTAAGTGGCATTATTTTTATTTTATTTTATTTTTATTTTATTTATCCTGTCCTATGGCCTGCATTTACTACAACACATGTATTCTCCTCCCAGATAAATGTGAATATATGCCTCACTAAGAGGCTTGTTGATGGAGATGTGATGATGAAAGGAAATGCTGGAGAATTCAGTGCCATCCAGTGATCTTGTCATTCACTGTTAGTGATTGTTAGTGCAGTGTGTCCCTTTCAGTATTGTTTTCTTTCTGGAGGACAGGAGGGTGACAGCATGTGTGCCATTTTAATAGGCTTTTAGCTGGCTGAATGGGAAATACAAATCCAGATTGTTAAATACGGAGGAGAGGGATAGAGATGAATTTGCCTAAGATCTAACTGAGTAGCAAAGACCTAAAATTTGTCTGTAATTCAGAAATTATTCAGTACTGACCAAATAAGTGTCTTCAATGAGGAGTAGCATCTGGAAGAGGACAATATTTAGGGTTTTTGCCCAAAGCACATTTAGTCCTGCTCTACTGTGTAGTGAAAATGCCCAGTGCAGGTGCCACCAGAGACACCATCTCGTGGAGTAACTCTGTAATAAAGAATGTGGTTTTCTTGTGAAAGTCTTAAACTCTTATGAAAATAACACATAACTCGGTATTTTCATGGTGTATAAGTGAAATGTAATTTTTTTTTTTTTTTCAATAAAATACATTTCCTTTCCTAAATGTGTTTGTGGTGGTTTTCTGCCAGGTAAGTTGGAGTGCCCAGCTTTGCTGGGGATGGTAACTGTGGGATTCATGTGCTGACATTTGCACCCCTCTGGCAAATGAGTCTTGTGCCCCTCCTGCTGCTTGTTACCTGTCCTCTGCTTGCCTTCCACCTCCAGGGGTGCAGCACAGGGCAGTGGCCTCTGCAGCCCACCAGCCAGAGCTGTGATCCCA
The DNA here is from genome assembly GCA_025447755.1 of Corythornis vintsioides. NCBI lineage: Eukaryota > Metazoa > Chordata > Aves > Coraciiformes > Alcedinidae > Corythornis > Corythornis vintsioides. The sequence continues at coordinate 2,412 of JAOEGS010011379.1, read as the reverse complement.
GGAATCCCATACAAGGAAACCTCACTCCCCAATGGAGCACCTAGCTGATAATTGCCAGTCACCTCCCAGTTCCTGCAGCTCTGGGTAATTTCAAATCATTATTGTGAAGAATGTCTAAAATCCAGAAGAAAAGTAATCCTGCTTGTGCCAGGGCATTTCAGAACCTCACTGTGAGGAATAAGATCAGGATTCCTCTGGGGATTTTAGGTATTTAAGTAGTTTCTGTTTGCACTTGCTCTTGAACTGCACTAGGAGTTCCCTGTTGAGCCAAGCTGGTCTTCTGCCCTGCTTACTTGATTGTAAGACATAGTGGAATTGCCTTCTCCTGTGCTTCTAAAGAGTGGCTTTTAAAGACTTAGCAGCACTAGTGGACTCCTGTGCCCTCAAAAGCAGATTTTGAGGATACTCTACTAAACAGCTCCCTGAATAGCTCCAAGTTTGGTCTCCTGGAGTCAATTTTGCTGTCCTCTTTTTCTCATCACACTGAAAGTTTTAAACTCAACCACGACGTGATCACTGTGGCCAAGGTAGCCACCTACCTTCACATCCCCCATGAGTCCTCTATTCACAAATAGCAAGTCTAAGAAGGCATCTTTCCTAGGTGGTTCACTGAGCACCTGTGACAAAGAACTTCTCTCCTACAACCTTGAATCATTTCCAAGAGTTGCTTGTTTCAGTAGTATAATATCCTCTGTTGATGTCTGGGAGGTTGAAATCTCTCACCAGGACAAGGGCTACCCATCCAGGAATTTATTCTGTGTATACTCATTAGCAGGAAGATCCTGGCTGGGTGATCAGTGGTGGATGCCCATTACAACATCTGCTTTGTTTTCCATCCCCCTAATCCTCACCCAGAAGCTCTCAATCACATCATCACCAAGGACTGTACGATCACACCTCCCTTGTGGTGTCCTCTTCACAGCCCTGTTGTGCTCAAAGATGGGCAACCTCAACCAGCTGAGGCTCTCTACTTTCATAAGCAGTGGCCCTTTAATTTTATTTTTTTTTTATCCTTCCTCACAGTTTGTTTAGGGGAAGACTTGGAGCATGTGCAGTATAAGCAGAGGCTTCAGAAAAATAATCCCTCCTCCTGGGGAAATCTAGCAGAGCCTTCAGCAGGTCCCTGTGCAGCAGCAGGCACTGCTGTTTGCTCTCTCCATCACCCAGGATGTAACCCAGGTTCTGAACAGGGGGTTGAACTGCTGTAGGAGATCCACATTTTGCCTTTGAGCTACACTCATCCTATTTGTGCTGCTGTGGATTAAAAAGGCTGGAGTAATTCCTTTCCTGTCCCAGCCATGGACCATGGCTGCCCAAAGCTGAGCCCTCTTCATGAAGAAGGCTGGTTGGCCCTGCCATAGGAACTTTGGGGATGGTTTTTTTCCCATATTCCTCTGGTAAGAACAATGAGCCTGAAACACAACACAAGATTGTTTCAGTCTATATAACCAAGAGCCAATTTTAAAGAAATAATACAAGCTGTCTCCATCTCCACATGCTCTTGCACCCATTTCATTCCAAAGACTAGCTTGAATAATAAGCAAAGATGTGTAAAAAATGAACAGAAGGGTAATACAGAGCACTGGCAGCCTTTTGAACTGGGCTGAATTATGAGCCAGATCTGGTGAATGGCTTTGGGATGGCTGGACAGCCACAGCATTGTTCACATAATGCTCCTTAGCTCCACCTGCTAAGACAAAGGCAATTAAACCTCCTCCTTGCAGCAATACCTTAACTGCAGCAAACCCAGGGAGAAATTTCACACTGCACTGGTATCAAGCATTTCATGGCTGGGTCCCAGGTGCTGAGAGTGATGATCCAACCCTAACCCACCCCATTATCTCCAGCCTGTGCTCACACAGCTGGGGTTTTTAGGGTTGTGCTGTTGATCCAGCAAACCCACCTGAGAAAAAAAAACCCCACAAACCCACATTACTAATCCTAGTAAAGGTTCAGTTTTGTGTTTAATGTTTAAACAAAGTTTTGCTCTATTAGTACTACCAAAGATGTCCTTGTCAGTAAGAGCAAACATGCTAAAAATAATCTAAGACCCACTTTTAGAGGTCAATGATATGATTATTTCCTGGAATTGCATAATTCTCAAGACTTCAACTTTTTTACCCCACTGGCACAATCCAGGTTTTTTTAGCTTCTGAGCTGGTCCAGCAGCACTGGCTGCAACAGGCTGTGCATTCCTTGGAGGGGTCAGGCAGTCGTGGACAGAATAAGATCAGGATGTTGTGCATGTGGGGAATTTTCCAATTGCTCTGCCAGTTAGATACGTGTCATTCAGCAGCTGAGGATGCAGCTACGTGGCAGCAAAGGTGTCAGATCCAGGGCAAGGTGTTGTGGCCCCACTGACCATTGCACCTCACCCCTGAGCCCTGCCTTCATAGCATCACAGGATGTTTA
>JAOEGS010011378.1:0-65549 GCA_025447755.1 Corythornis vintsioides | reverse complement strand
AACTTCAAAACACTGGTATGATCTCTTTCCCTTGTCCTTTCTCATACACAAGCACAGCAGAAGCTTGCTCTCCCTCTCTTAGGGGACATGACTTCAGGACTCATTCCTCTTCAGCTCCCTGTGGCTCAGCAGTCAGTGTGTCCTCAGCTGGAGACTCCATTCCTCCTCCATAACAATTTCAGCTGTTGCACTGCTGTATTTATTTGCCCACATGACCACTACAGAGATATTTTTGGTTTTCAGTAGAAAAACCTTTCCATCTTCTCTTGTGTGCTTTTTGAGTACAACTTTTATAATGACTGTCATTTTATAGATCACTTAACACAAATTTAGCAGTAAAGCAAAGACATAACTTCCTTTCTTTAAAGACCTGAATCAATACCATTCAGACATATACAAAATTCAGACCTTCAAGGGAAAACATATTTCTAGCCTTAACAATATTATTTCAAATATCTGAGTAGAAAGTCTTGCACAGACCAAAGGCAGAACAGTTAAGATGTGTGGCCTATTAACATCCACACCCATTAGAAACTGAGGAGAGATCTTCCCAGTGAATGCAATCTTCTTTAGGCTGCTTCAGGGAGCTGTTGGTTTGTAAAGGGATGCATTACAGTAATTGCTAGTGATAAAGTAAAATATTTTTTTCCTCATATTAGACATCTGATTTTCATTTTTCAAACTAGCACATCTCCTCCCTTCTTTAACTGAGCTTATTATCCTTCAATTCTCCAGGCTGTCCTACAGTTTCCTGAACATTCAGAGAGTGCAAGACACAAATGCATCATTAACCACAAGCATCCTGTCAGTCTCTGAGGCTGGAGGGGCATCAGGACAGCTGAAGCACTGGGGAAGTTTATTTTTCTTGGGTTTGCTTCTTCACTGGCTAACAATGACAACTGTCTAAGTTAGTCTGTCCCAAGACACCTTCCATAGTCCCACAGAAGATAAAGCTACACAGACTATAATATACAAAACCATGTTAGGAGTAAGACTTGACTTTAAAAAAAAAATTCATTATGGTTTAAAAAATACTTTGCTCATTTTTACTTATTAAGAAATACCATTCTGCCTTTGCCAACACAGAAGATTTAATGCTAATGGACTTTCTTGCCTCATTGATGTAAATAATTGCATTAATTAAATTACTTATGTTTTATTTAAATAATAAAAATATTCACATGTTTAATGGAAAATGTTGTTTTCAAAGTAAAGTGCCACTGATAGTGAATATTTCTACTTTCTCCACCAATGCAATCACTTTCACACAGAAAAACAGACCTGAACGAAGAACAGCTGTAGGTTTAACAAAATCAATACAAATAATAACATTAGCCTGTTTCTGATGTATTCAGTGCACCATACTAATACAATTTCAGATACAGATGTATGAAAATAGACTAGTAACAGGTAATGACCATTAAAAAAAACCCAAAACAGTTCCATTCTGCTCTTCCAGATAGGAAGCCCTTGTCATTGACCTTTAAGGTAAAGACAAAAGAAAATGTGCTTTTTTTTTTCTCCCCAACCAACTTCTGTAGTAGAGAACTGTTTCTGTTCTACTTTAAAAACCCATTCATCAGATGGGAAAACTGTTAGTAAAAACCTAGAGAGCCATGAGTTCACCTCCTTAGTTAGCAGCATTACTACATGACAAAGTGTATTTGAGCAGACAATGGAAGAACCTTTTTGGCTTAGAGGAACTATACTAGAAATCCATTCAAAAAAATCACTTAAGGAGTACAGAAATGCTGAAACCAGCACCACCTCTCCTCAGAGTTAAGAGACTTCAAACAGATGAACAAATTAGCAAGAAGCTTTTCTAATGTGTGATTTACATTAACACTTTCAAATACCTTTAAAAGAAAATATTTATCTCTCAAAAAGCTGTACACTTTACAGGGCTCTCATGTCTTAGAAAAAAAAAAAGTCATTATTTTCCTTCAATTTTCTCTGTTAATAAACCTCAGAAAGACCTGAAAGTTTTTCAAAGCATAGTGACACTGACTACCACAAAGATTTGTGTTGGTAAGTGAAATATAAAGGAACAAACAATCCATCTTGCAGTTTTCAAAAATATGCTGACATCATACTTGGAAGGAGCAGCTTTTTTTAGACATGTTTTGTTATCACTATAGTGGTAAGAAACCAAAGCCCATGTAATGAAATTCAAAACCTCACCTGGAGTAAAGTCTAACAGACTTAGTCATGCTGAGGGTTTGTTCCTGAGAATAGCATTAAAATGTATTATCAATAATATAAACTCTCTTGAAATACTTATTTCTTGGATTATTAATTCCTTGACCAACTAAAGTACTAGAAAAATATTTTCACTAAAAACATCATGTTATTTATGATAAAAAAAGTAATTAACAGCAAAGTTTATTAATGAAACTGTCCAGAACATGAATAGTATTACATTTCCAGTATCTTGAAGCCTTTTTATAGTGTCTTGAGGAATAAAAGCTATTTTTGTTCTCAATTTATTTCTAACTGTAAGCTGAGGATTCTTGAGAAGCTAATATCTGATTTATCAGACAGAGTAGCAAATAAGTGAGACCAATTACACTAATTTTCCCCTAACTCTGCCTGTCAACTGTGTCATTCCACCAGATTTAAGTAGTCCATTATGTTTCTAGTCTGAAAATGGTACTGAAACTCTGAGGAAAATCCTTGCCTGCTTTTGAGACCTTGAAGTAAAGCTATGCCCAAATAAAGGCTGCAGTTCCAGACACCATTAAGAACCACTTATCAAATCCTGGAAAGCTTTATTGCTTTCCACCTGGCCTAGATTACTTCAATTCTTGAGCATACAATACTAGAGAGGACAGTAGCCTAAGCCCTGCCTGCCTCGGAGAGCTGCTGTGCTAGGTCCTGCAGTAGTGCGGGAAGTGCCACACTGCCATCTGCAGTCTGCAACACCCACCAGTGTCACAACTCAGCGCTCAACTGCCTCGCAGCCAACACTCCTTTTCATTTTCTCCCTTCATGCTGATGAGTCTCACATTGTTTACCTTTCCATGCCTTGATCAAACACGACCTTTCAGAACTTACAGAAAAAGTTCTTTTGCAATGCTTCCAGCTAGTTATAGGAATGGCAAAATGAGAAGGGTAAAAGAAAGCACCTTAAAATTTCCATTACCTGTCTGGTGTGTATGGGGCCCGGGGTCTTGAAGCCTCCTTGACAGCTGCATTCAGAAACACTGTAAGGGTCCGAGCTGCTTGATGAGCACTTGGAAAGTGAGTCACAGCCCACCACAAAGGTGTTATCTAGAGGCAGTTCCTGAATGACATGGTGCTTCTTGGGGGGTACAGGAGTCTCAGGTTTAATCTGAAAGGTAGGCTGTGGAGAAGCAGACTTGTAGTGCTTTGCTAAATCTGGGCTATCAGGTTTAAATGTGGTCGGTGTGGTGGCCCAGTTATATTTTCCCATAGTCTGTTCTTCTAGCTCTACAGGAATGTCTAAAGTGCCATTTATGTGTTCATGGCCAGGATCATCAGGCTTAGATTCTTCAATAGTCACAAAGTTGAGGAGAAGGCTTTTTGGAGAGCGCTTCTTCTTTTTCTTCTTTTTCTTTATCTGCCTATTCTCTTGGTTTGGGGAAACCCATTCACCACTCTGCTTGTTTTTTTGGACAACCTTGTGCCTAGGTGTCTGGCGGCACCGCACTAAAGCGGTGACAAAAATGACCAGAATGACTGTCATAGTGCCTGCAATAATGGCAATGATGATCTTGACATAATCATTGGTTTGGGGGGTTATCTCACCATCCCCAATATTCTGGCCAACTGGAGTTTCCATATTTCTGCGCACCAGTTCTTGCACATAGGAACTGTTGGTGACTGTCTCATTCACAAACAAATGCACAAGAGCTATAGTATAAAGAGACTCGGGCTGTCCTAGGTCATTGACTTTTATCACCAGTCTGTGCAAGCCATGATCTGATGTAATTACCTTCTCTTTCAAAGTAATATTGCCTGTTAATTGGTCAATTGTAAACAAGCCCCTCGAGTTCCCACCTATGATGCTATAGCGGAGCTCTGCATTCATTCCTGTGTCATTATCAACTGCAAAGACTTTAGTAACTACAGACCCTGGACTGGCTGATGTTGGAACCAACTCATATGAATAATTAGATGAGGGAATAACAAAAACAGGCCTGTTGTCATTTACATCAACAACATTGATGGTCACTTTGGCAGTTGAGGAACGCTGCAGTCTTCCTCCGTCCACAGCTTTCACCTGGAAAGTATAGGACCCCTGCTGTTCCCTGTCAAAGGTAATATTTGGTCTTATTACACCAGTAAGTGGGTCTATAATGAAGTTATCTCTACCATTTACTATAGAAAGAGTGACCGCAGCATTCTCTCCTGCATCAGCATCTGTAACTGTGATAAGCCCCACTGTGCCATACATAGGTAAGTTTTCTGGCACATAGAAATTATACTCGTTATGTGTGAAAGCAGGGCTGTTATCATTCTGGTCCAGGACTGACACTGTCACAGTAGCATTGGTCTGCAAGGGTGGCATCCCATTATCTTTAGCCAGCACAGTGAAGGAGTACCTGTCTTGCTTTTCTCTGTCCAGCTTTCTCACTGCTGTCAGAATGCCCGTACGGCGGTCGAGGTTGAAAATAGGGGGTGCATCAGAACCCAGGATATAGCTGATGTCAGCATTGCGCCCACTGTCAGCATCCGTAGCACTGATCTTGGTTAGCTGAGTACCAGGAGCGTTGTTTTCAGGGATGGAAAGACCTATGATAGGCTGGGTAAAAACTGGGGCATTGTCATTTTCATCTTTAATTTTGATCAGGAGCATTGCAGACTGATTTAAGGGAGGTTTCCCCGAATCCGAAGCCACTATTTTAATGGCATATTCCCGTGTGGCTTCATAATCCAGAAATGTGGCTGTCTCCAGAAGAAACTGATTATCAAACACCGGCTTTAGCCTAAAAGGGACATCGTGATCTGTAAAACAAGTCACTTTTCCATTCAGATCAGCATCCTTGTCCATTACTGTTATCAATGCAATTTTTGTATTAAGGGGAGCCTTCTCAGACAGAAGAACTGTCCCGTTCACTGGATTGATGATGTATCTCGTGTCTATTGATGGGACATTGTCATTAATATCTGTGACATTAACAGTCACCGTTGCTCTCGATGGAGTTGAACTGCCATCACTTGCCAAAACAGTTAATTTGTGTACAGGAGACTCCTCCCGGTCTAGTGGTTCTCTTATGGTGATGAGGCCGGTGGTGTTATCAATGGCAAAAAGCCTCTTGGCCAAACTGGAGATCTGGTTGCTGAAATAGAAGTGGATTTGTGCATTTGAGCCCAGGTCCGCATCAGTGGCATGGAGCTGAGACACAGAGGTGCCCACGGGCGCGTTCTCTGGAACACTCACTTCGACATCATTCTCTTTGAAGACTGGCCGATTGTCGTTCACGTCGGTCACTGTCACTTGCAGTATGGCAGTGCTAGATCTTGGAGGGCTTCCACCATCTTCTACTTTAATTTTCATCACATAGGTATCCTTCTGCTCCCTGTCCAGGATCTGCTGGACAATCAGTTGCGGCCACTTATCTCCCTCAGGTGTCTCAATTATATCAAGCCCAAAGACATTTTGACCCTACAAAACACAGAAAGAACATGCTTTAGCAGAACGGGACATTCATATACTAAACATCTCAATCTTCTGAAACTCTGATGGAATATATATATACACTGTATACAGGAATATATATTTTTATACATTTACCTTTATTTTGCCATATCCATTTTTGCTTTAAGCCCTGGGGCATTAGAAAAGCTTCAGAACAAACATGGGAAGAAACACTTATTTTAGAAAAATGGGAGGGTGAAGAGGAAGGAATTTTGGAGAGGTTGGTGATGTGTTTTCTTCTGAGTTTTTTAACTGGTTTCTCTGGTTCTACAGATAAGTTATTAAATTCCTGGGCAGATATAATATGGTTTCTCTACTGAATGAATGAGTGTGGAGAAGAGGAATGAAACCTAAGTTCAGCCACATCCAAAGGCAAAACCATAGGTACACACCAGAGGACCTAAACTAACATAGAGTTTCAAAGATAACAAAGGCTGATAAAAGGACTGGTTTTCTATTAATGGAGAAACTCTAGAAAGGATCTGAAACCATCAGCATAAAAAACCCACCATCATCAAAAGGGGATTACTTCATGATCGAGGCATTAGATGGCATTTGAAACAATAAAAGGAATACAGCTTTGGCTTCTTTAGCAGAAGCCATATGAAGGTATAAGCCTTGCCAATTGTTCCTAAATCAACGTATACATTTTGAACCAATTAGGTTAAATTTTAATACAGTAATTCCATAGTGATGTCTCCATGAAGGCAGAGTGCAAGCCTCCTCTTCATCTTCAATCTGGCTAGCAGTTAACTTGCAAGAAATTTCATAGTTACTCAGGAATTATGTATTATATATTCTACACTTTCACATAGATTTTTTTTTTAAAGTAGGAGAAAAAACACCACCACCACACACCAAAAAAACAACCACCACAAACCAACCAACAAACCTGTCACTTATCCTTTACTTCTTTATTTGTATACAAGCTGACAGATGGGCACTGATCATTCTGTCATTAGATCCCACAAGGAAAACAAACACTTCATACAGACTTTGAATACATGCAGCTATACATATGCACATCCATTTCTGCTTTTCTTCAACTAGCAAGTATGAGGAAGGTATTTTTCATTTTAGCATACAAGTTCCGTATCAATGCAGAGCTTCAGTTCTCTATCACTAGCAGTGAACTACTAGAGAAACAAAAAAGAATGAAAAGATCTCTTCTAAGTTATTACCACTTGAGCAATTTTGTATTGAAAAAAAAATATCAAAGAGTAATTCTTGCTATTCATTACAGCTTTATACATCTTTTTTGAAACAAACAAAAAAAAAAAGTTACAGAAAATGCTATTTCTCCTAAGTCAGGCAAGCATATTTCACATTGTTTAAGCAATGTTAGCTGTGGTATTATGCTGCATTTTAACAAATGCATTTTGTAATAATGGACAGTTCTCCACTCTAGACATTAAAAAAAAAGTAACATTCAAATAACATTATTGTTATTATAAATATCTAGTCCACCACCTTGTGAAGAAAGAAACTGAGAGCTAAAAATCCCAAGAAAAACATAGTACCTTTCCCCATTCAAGTGACTGGTAAAAATGATTTGCTACATTATCATCACCACCACTACAGAAGGATGGGAGTGAGAAATAAGAAAGGTTGACTTTTTTAATCTAAAAAGACAGTTTAAGCAATGTAACCTAACTACTGGAGACAAAACAAGGCTCTGCCCATCTCAGAGCTTTAAGAAGCTATGGCCCACATGACAAGATTCTTCATCAGATCAACTCAAGTCTGTTACCTTACTCAGTTTTCCAAACATCCTTTTCAGTGGATTCACACATACAGTAAGGGCAGAAATAATGAAATCAGTGTTATCGTTGAACACTTCACAGTGTATATTTACCTGATCATTTGTAATGGATCCAAAAGTCCTTTTCGGAGCTGTTTTAGGCTGTCATGTAAATAAATAAAACAAAATACAATTAGAGAGTTTTTTAAAACTTTTAACATTTAGGTAGAATAATAAATACACAATTAATGACACATGGACACTTGTGATAACCAGAAGTAATATAGATAGGACTGTACATGACACAGTGCACCTGATATCTTATTTTTAATAAAAGCTGAAAAGTAAATTTACCTTTTTTCTTTCAAATGTGACATTTTGAATGTAAAAAATGTGAATTCCCAAAGCCAACACAAATCCTTACACACAAAATATTCTACATGATAGGCAACAGTGGATGGAAGTCCCTATAATAGGTGCGTATTAGTACACTCCCATCTGTAATATCACAAGTGCTGGAGCTCTGGAGAAGGTCCCTTGTCTGCTGTTACCTACACAGTGTACAACTGATGTGTTCATGCATTACAGAAGACTAAAATTAGAGAGCTGTCCTCTTCAAAGACTGCACAGTCACACTGCACAGGTTACAGCCCGAAGTTACTTAAAATACATGTTATTAATACTGACAGTTAACTTCTGAATTATGTGACAGTACCTCAAAGGAGAAAATAAAATTACCAGGGTAAGAAATGTTTATAATGCAAAACTCAGCAGATGGAAAGTTGCTTACATGTTTGAAACACCAGCTCTTTGTCAAAACAACTACAGACTGTTAATTTGTAGGCCAAGATTCCTTTGAATTTTGTCCTTTTTATGGTTTTTCTGTCAGTGTCATACACTGTTTCATATAGAGCCCTGCAAAGAAAGCCAAAGCTCACCTCTAAACTGAATTTACAGGTTCAGATTCACAGCAAAAGTAGAACTGTAAGCTTCTTTATCATTCACCTTCAGTGAATTTTGTGCATTAGAATCCTAATTAGCTTCATCTGTACATTACAGGTAAGGACATCATTTATTTGCAATGTCTATATCATAACTTGCACTGACAGATTTCCTCTCTCTATATAAAAAACTTTACTGGTCCTCTGAAGCAGACAGAAAGCAAAATGCTGTTGATGGGATCATAAGAACATAAGGATGATAACAAACCATTTTATGCTGGAAAGGAACAGTAAAAACTCTACCACGGAATAGAGGTGGACAATCTAAACATACAATACTGACTTAAGATAAAAAACAATGTCTATGAAGTATACCTAAACATCTGAATTTAATGATATTACAAAGACTGAAACAGTTCTAACAATTACATCACTTGAGCCCCCTTAATCCTTTCTTAAAATGTGTTCCTTTCTGGAAAAGATTTCTTTTGATCTTGACATATTCTGAACACTGACAGATTTATTTTCAAGTAGAGATAAAGTGTTGTGGAGTCTCCTCCTCTGGAGATACTCCAAACCTGCCTGGAGGCATTCCTGTGCAACCTGCTGTAGGTGAACCTGCTTTGGAAGGGGGGTGGACAAGGCCATCTCCAGAGTTTAATTCCACATCCTACCATCTTGTAATTCTGTGAAGGTAGATAAGTATTTTTTTTCTAATGATAGAATAGGTTTGCATCCTCAATTCTTGGCACCCAGTTCTCAGAATGTATTAGATCATGTCCACCTCCATTAAGGAGAAGCAATTAAGAGACAGTGAATACTACATTTTTAATATATTTACTTATTTGCTGCCCTAATTTCTTCAGTATTCACTTCAAGCCTGAAACTCCATACCTCAAGTGTGCTAATATTTCTTTATCTACAAACTTTACAAGGATGACAAAACAGAGCTAGAAAGTAGCAATAAGAAGCTTAACATTTTGAAGATCATATCAGATTTGAAAAGTAAAACTTCTTATATTACATCTTCAGCCTATGAAATGCTGTTTCAACTTTTTTTTTAATGATATCTAACTTCTTTTGAACCATGGATTTCTGTTTTTTTTTAAGTGAGAACAAAACACAGAACGACCCCACCCAACTTTTATTGTCATAAAAATTCACTTCACATACTGCTAGAAATTAGGAGTAATCGTGTGCATATCACTGCATTAACATGATATACAATTATTACCAAAACAATTGCTTACAAAAAAAGTGGCAGCAGGGACTAGGCTGTCACTGGAATAGCCTTGCACAATGTACTTAAGACATAACAATTATGTATGTCAGCAAAATATGCGACTGCACCATAAAACTATAAGAAATTTGTCTTCACAACACTCCTGCTGTATAAATAGTTGTACCACTATAGAAAGACCAGAAATGGAAGCACAGCAGCATTTTATCAGCCTGCCTGAAAGAGCCAGTCCCTTCTGAATTATCAATCATGTCTAAAACTAAACTTCAGAACTTTTAACTTCTGTATAAAGTTCTTTCACATAGAGACACTCTTCCCAAAATGAGAAAGGTCAATAGCTGCAGGTAAGGCAATTAGGGAATTAAACTCCCCCCCTTAATCTCCTCCATTACAGCTGTTCAGAAATATTCCCGAGGAGTGCACTGATCAGGAATCTTCACTGGCACCACACAAGAGTTCAGATGAAGGTATTAAACCTCTTGAAGCTTTACTCTGAATTCCCGTGTTTCCACAGCTAGATAAGAGCTACAGGTAACTGACTTGTCCCTCTGTCCCTATGCTCTCTGGAATCACACTTCACATATATAATGAAGAAAAATCCTAATTTTTTTATTAGGGAACTTACATTCAACATTTTAATTTCTACATTTACTTATATGCATCACAATTGCATATCTGTTCAATTTCCTAGTTGAAAACAGCAACAGAACTGAGTATCTCTAAAAAAAGAAATAAATGAGCACATTTTAGTGATCTAACTCTCCAATGCCTCAGTGTGCTTTTGGAGGTAACAGCTAACATTTCTGCATTGCTGCTCAGAACAGCTCCTAAATCATAACCTCATTTTGCTTCAACAGCCAAACAAAGTGTCTTAGGCTCCTAATGGCACATTTTAGAGCTCTCAGATGAATGCTGACTGGGTGCTGGAGCAGCATCAACCTGCAACGCCCCCTGCTCACTACCTGCTCTACAACCAGATTAGTATGTTCAGGCAAAAGGAGATTAAAACTGACAGTCACTTATGTATAAGAAAACAGGAACAACCAAGACATTTCTGAAAATTCCTTTAGCCTAAAGCAGACACTACCCAGCATCCTCAGCTCGCAGTGATTTCAGTAGGAACTGGGGGTGATGGATACATATGGATTTGGCTCATGACATACAGAGAAATTAAAAGACAGAAAACCTTTGAACAAAATGAGTACAAATATTTGTACAACAATATTCATTAAATTAATATACCTTATTGTCTCATTCCTTCTCACACACACACTAAACCAACTTCAGCCAAGGTGCATTATTTCTTTAAATACATGGCATCTTCATTAAGACAAATCCCTACCATCACCTCTAATGCTGATTTTTTCCACAAAGTTGTTTAGCAAGGATGCCTTTGGTTTCAAAGGGCCTCAGGTCAAATAAGGATCAGTTGTGAGCAAAACCACTGTATCTTCCCTTTATGTTTACACTTCCAGGAAAAAAAAAGTTGACAAAATGTTCATGTGTGAGATACTCATGCCATTCAGATCTGCCCTTCTCTGCAGGGATCCCAGCATCCAGAAACACAAAGCAAGAAAGACAGACAACACGTTCTCCAGGTTTAAGTCAGAAGTAGATATTTTTATGTATCACTGCTTTATGAATTTTGACACTATAACATACAAAGCCTTAATGCAGAAAATTCAAAATTCACAAGGGCAAAAGTATAGGAGAACGAGGACAATAAACCCTAATATTCCATGTTATGAGTTATTTAATTTTTAATCTACTTCCCCCACCTTTCACAAACATGCTTTAGGAACTGCAGGGCAATGGCAAATACTGCTGAAATGAACACGATCTTAAAGCCTTTCTCAAGGTCTCCATTCCTGGCAGGGTTTTCTAAAACTCAGAGAAAGTTTGTGTGGGACAAGTAACTGCCACAGGATCATTTCTGCTTTTGAAAGAAAGAAGCAATGCTTTTCCAAATAATGAAAGCTTAACCTTTTTGTATTATTCTGAGAAAATAGCAGTGGAATTACCATATTAGACTGTAAAAATACATGATGTATGCAAGTGCAAGATGCCACTTCACTACACATTGGAAGATAATAAATAATATGGCAATTTCAGAGTAATAAATCAGAGACAGCTGCTGGGAAGGCATATCGAGTGACAGTAAGCACTAAAAATAGTTCCAGAGAGACTGAATTCTAAAACTCATTAAAGTCTTTTCACCACATTGATCAGGGAAGGTAGGGGATAAACCAAGAATATATTTTCTGGTGCTGGATTTATCAGGAAGACAACTTGTCTTCCACCTCCAGAGTTACTGACTCTTATTTATCTGAATCAGTAGAACAAAAACAAGATAAAAAGAAACATTTCCTTACTGTAAGACAGTAACTTGCCTCTGAAAGTAAATTTTGAAAAGTCTCATGCTGCCTGTGTGTACTGAAACTTTTAGTATATAAACTGTCACAACTTTCTTGTTAACAAATTATAATCCTAAAAATAGCTTCCCTTTGAGGTGTTTAGGATCAAAAATCTTAAAAGAATATTTGATACATACTTTTATAAGTAGTTATACTCAAGAATATATTCTTTCCTAAAAACAAAATTCTGTTTTTTACTCTAATTGAATACACCTGCTATTTCTCAGACAAAATCAGTGAAGAAACTGACATCTGAGTTGCTAGAAAGAAAATGAAATTAAGAATATTAGAATGGCACATATACAGGGGAAGCACTAAACACTCATCAGTTTTTTCTGTTTAGTTTTTGTTTAATGTTCATGTTCTCTAATAGTTCAGTCCTGAATATACCTGTAAATTTTAGCTGAAGGACAGGGTGTTTCCTTCAACAGGAAAAAAATGGGAACACCACCTTAGAACACAATAAACCAACAGGTAAGTATAAAGAACACCAGCTTCAGAAGTAAATGTAATATCCATCTCCTGTTGCAATGATCTAGGTTAGTCCCACCAGGTAACATTTATCCTCCAATAAATTGTGAGCTATCTGTCCTCTGAGGCTGAGACAAGCTCTCCCACAATTCATGGGAGAACCAGCAGAGAGTGGTTAATCTTCCCCGTGAAGTGAATGATGGGGTGCATCTCCACAGGAAAGCTAACAGGAAAGAAAACAAAACAGCTCAAGTGTTAGACCCTGACTGACCTCAGCCAAACTCCACTATTGCAGAAAAGGCAAATTAAGCAGAGAGACTTGAAGCCAGATCTCTCCAGTAACTCCTGTAATCCAAGCCTGCATCCTCTGACAGATCTTTCTGGAGGTTAATTCTATCACTGTCCTAAAACAGCTGTTTCCAAATAACAACACACATACTGTTTGTGGTACAGTAAAGCTTCATAACACACTAAAATTGGACCTGGGGCCTCTTTCTTAGTGGAAAATATCAACAGCTTTTGGGCAACCAACACAATTTCAGCCACCAAGGTGCCAGGATGGCAAACGAGCTGAGAACCTTCCCTACGTTCCTTATAACTACTCGACCATCATAACCTCAGGTGAGGAACCATCACAACACCCATGGAATTAATCTTGCTTTGAGACACTTGCTAACAAGGAGAGCATCCCTCAGCCACACACAGGTTAGAACTGGAAAGAATCATTGTAAGAAAGCACCCTCCAGGGACAATAACATGCTCTGAATAATTTAATGTGAAGTTCAGCCTTCACATTCTAAAAATGGGATGTAAACAACTGAAGCTACCAAGGCAAAACTATTAAAATAAATCAACATAAAATCAAGCAAAACCACATTAACTTATGTCCACTAACTGGGAAATGGACCATTAGAATGGAAAATGAAACACCTCAAAAAAAAATAAACACTCCTAAAACAGTATTTAACTTAGACACAAAGGCTTGGCCCATACCTTCAGTTTTACACTTAGTTTCTATTTCTTTTAAAGGGTTTAATGTTAGGATTCCTACATATTAAGGTATTCAGCTACAAACAAGAATTCAGTTTGTTTATGAAGCACTGAGTTAAATGAACAGTTGACTTGAAATTGTAAATTTTCCTTAGGCACATTATTTTTAAAACATGCCGAGGACATTCTACCAACTACTACATCTGTCATTAGACATCAAAATCACATCATGAAATAAGACAGAAGGACTCCTCTCCAAGAAAGGATTGACTCGATTTGTCCACAGAAAACTGCACGACTGCTCACTACAATAAAACTGGTGTTACATGGATTCACAATTTAGAGCTCTAAGCTCAAAATCTGCAGGTCATAAAGCTAGTTTCTGAATTTGTTGTGCACTCTACCTAGAGTCAAACTCTGCTTCCACCCGCAGTTAACTTCACCGGTACTGTAAGAAGAGGTTTACTGGGGATCTATGTGGAAGAACCCATTGCAAAATGTTAAATTACATCCAATCTGGTTTCAGAATCATCATATGGCTTTTAACAAAGCAGCAAACCTCAACTAAATGAGTGTGAGTTATGACAGCTGAAGCAGAGCTTCCAAGAGGGTTAAGCATTACTGAAGTTTTCCAGTATTATGCTCTTAGGCACAATCTGATGAGTTCCAACAGCTGCCCAGCAGGAAAAGCCAGCCACTCATTTCAGAGTAACACACATATTAACATGTCTCTTCTGATTTATGGATTTCATAGCCAGGTAGCACACAGCCCTATAGCATGAGGTTGTATCTTTGGATTTATAGTGACACTGAATATTTCAAATGCAAACCATGTCAGAAATTGCTTATCATCACAGTGTAAGTTACTACCTTGAAACCTTTGGTGATGGATAAATTTATTCCATCCATCAGTACACAAGAGAAACAAAAGAGGGCAGAACAGCTACCGTGTGTAACCATTAAATCAGTCAGCTCTTTGTTAAAGGCCATGAGTAACAAAGACCTATTTTGTCACCTTACTCATGAATCTCAGGAGCCTGTATCCTATTTGCTGTGACAAATACATAGCTGAATTTCAAGCCAACATTCAAACAGTTACTGGAAGATTTCACTCTTATTTTTAAGAGCTCTTCTAATATTATCCCAACACTACAACAGCAATGAGAAAACATGGTTTTGCCATTTCTTCTAACCCTATGAATGTTTGCTTTCTACACATACACATCCCATGTTGTAAAAGGTTTTAAGCCTAGGACTGAGATTTTAAACCAAATGGAATGCTGAATTGTAACATTATTTGATCTATGAATGTAAAGTAATTATCAAAGCTAATCATTGATGTGGAAGCATCTCAAACCCTCAGGTTTTAATTCCACAAAGGTAAATTCACTATTAGAAGATCCTTGGCTGTTCTTCCAGTTCCTTAGCACAGGAAAACAAACAAGAAAAAAAAAAATCTACTCCTTGAATAGTACAAAGTCTTCTGCCACAGGGTAGCAGAATAAAATCTGCTTCTACCTCTAGCCTTTACTTCTCATTTTAGCTCAAGAATATATTCATTTCAAACATGAACAAAATTAATTTTACTTCTACTTAATCTAATATAGTGGGCATACTTATATGTGATAAAATGTGTATGTACAGTTTCTGATCTCCATAAGCTTATTAAAAAATATATATACTTTAAGTAAAGTACTAAAGTTTATTTCCTTTATAAAAAGCACATTTCAGAGACAGGGCTGTTTCCATAGTGTAAGAATGTCACCAGTGGACTGATGCAAACAAGCTAAAGTAAGTGCTTGGCACATGATTTTTCTAAAACTTTGCCCACATTTTGAGTGCTAAAACCATATAAATTAGAATTTTCACAAATGAGGTTCAAAATCCTACTGTAGAAACCTTAGATTAAAAAAATTATTATTATTTTTATATATATATAAGCACAGAAATCCAAAACAAACAAACACACAACACAATACAAAGACACAGCACAAAAAAACACCCAAGTAAGAGCATCAGAACCACAACTTCCAGGGAAGAAATCTGTGAGCCTCAAACTGGTGGAAGCTCAGCAATAGTTCAGGAAAATATACTTCTGCTGTTCTTACAGTCTCTCCTAAGTACATGATACAAAGTGCTTGGGCAAGATACAAGACCAAACGAAACCCATTTTCATCCAGCAAGGTCAGACTCAGGTCTCAGCATCATTAGCTACAAGGAAACTGAGGCAGGGAAGCAGAAGTGGCTCATGCCCAACTCCTCTGCAGTCCAGAACACAACACGACCCACATCTCACAGCTCAGTGACCCTCAAAGACCCCCTGAGTACAGGACACGTGTGTTACAGAACACACCACAGAAGCAAAAGCACAAATGCCACTGCTTTAGACAGCATTACAAAATGAGACCAGGCTTTAAGTCAATTGTACCCTTTCACAAAACTGCCTACGCAGCTAGAAAAAGACACCACAATTTTTCATAAATCTCTGCTCTAAGAACAAAACTTTTATCCAGGTTGCTCATTTAGTCCTTCCAAAAGTTAGTAGAAAGAATAATGATAAAACTGATTATTTACAGAATTCGTAAACATAGGAAATAACCATCCTGCCACCCATATATTGCAGCACCAAAAGAAATACCATCTGGATGATTTGTGGACTTTCTAGATTTTTTTTTTATTCAGACTCTTTGAACACTTTTTTAAGAGTTCAACTTCTTTTAAAGGAAATGGGATGAGGAACAAAACTGAAGGTATAAAGAAAGTGGTAGCTTTAAATGTGCTACAACAAATAGGTTTTAAAAATTCCTAAATAAACAAGGATGAAAATTGTATGTCTGGGGCTAAATTGAAGAGGAAAAAGTTCTCTCGAAGTGAAAAAGCCATATAATATCCCACTCTGAAAAGCACAGAGGAACATCCTGATTCAAAAGAAAAAGAAGAAAAATAAAACCCCTCACCACACAGAAAATGTCAATTTGCTTGATAAAGCAAAGAGAAAAAACGACAATGATTTGACTTTGTAAGATCAGCAATAACCAATGCAGCAATACACATCACATTAATAGAGCCAGCAATTACAGCACAATGTAAGAAAAATGTATTTCAATACTGACAGCTGATGACTCAGAATTCATTTCTTTCACCTATGTTTCTTTTTGTTTCTTTAAAATTGTCTGAAATGCTCTTTGCTACATGTCCTACCTTCAAAAGCTCTACGGGACTTCAGTGTTCAGACCAATTATATTTCTGGGCTAGAGAATATGAAATTATTTTGCAATAAACCTTTCCTTCAGGAATAAAAATAACCATACTAATGCAGTCAAGTGCCATGATCCATGGTTGACACTTGATTTAAATGTATTCTTTGATAGCTAAAAGAACACAATTTTCAACTTACCTTGTTCTCTACTCCCTGTACTTCCTCTTGAAAGGAAGAAAAAACACATACAGTGTATTTTGGGGACAAATAGCTATGATTATTTCACTCTCTATCACTAACACACAATATCACAAAGCTAAAAGCAAAATTAAAAGCCAGAATACAGTACTGTTGCAAAAGCTTCTTTGGTATTTTATTGGTGTATTTCATGACAACTAAAACCAGGAAAAACTGAAACTAGATTTCCTATTTTCAAAAGGTATCATAAAATTGGAAATGTTCATCTCTTCCAGAAACAGAAGTCATGGAAAATTGAGCTGGACAACAGAAAAAAAATCTGAAAGTTTTCTGAATTTCATCTTTTTCTTTACGGAAAATTTTGAGAAGTATTTTTTAAATCATCTCATGTATATATGAAAAAGGTTACTATTCATTAATATCTTGAAATTATTATTAAAAATAATAATAGCAATAATTTTAAGATTTGCATGCAGTCTGCTGGAAACTTCATTCAAGATTTCTCACAACAGTCACCTAAAACACAAGTAAATATGGGTTGCTGCATCCCTTACAATAACTGTAAGAAGCAGAAAAAATATAACCCTCACAAGATTATTTTGAAACTGGAATTACTATGAATCCAGTAAACTTTTTATATTCCACGTAGCAATACAGAATTTGATTTGTTAATTTTCTTCTAGAACTTTCAATTTTAATTTGGACAGAAAATTAATAGTCTTTAACCATAAGACTTCTCATGCTTGGATGGTGATAGCTCTTGCTGTCTTTAGTAAAAAGGTCCTTAATTGGTAAAAAAAAGAGCTAAGTGACAAACTTTTTAACTAACAAAATTACAAAGAAGATTCTTTTTGGATACACTGGTGATGACTACTATATAATGCAGAAAACCACAGTCAGTTTCACTAACAATTAATAAATAAATGATCTGAAATTCAGAAACCTATGTCAGGTCATAATTTAAAGATAAAAGTAGGAGTCAAAGAGAAAGATCTTTATTCACAGATACTAGCAGTGAATATATTAAACGGATGTACCAGCACAAGGGTGGGAAACTCCTGGAGCATTTTGACAAGGCTTCTAGCTTTTTGTGACATACCAAATGTGAAGTCTTTAAAATACTATAGATTGAGACAGTAGTAAAGATTATGGGTCCTGTATAATTTGTCCTAAGTGCACTGTTAGCAATCTGCCAGAATAAAAGATGTCCCATATATGCAATTGTTAAATATGTATATTCTAAGATACAATTAGCTCTTCTACTGCATCTGAGGAAAAGTTCCCAGAAGTAATTTGTTTGCACTATCAGATCTGGAGAAAGATAACAGCCAGAAACCTGAAGGCCACATGATCCCCAAGTATTCTGGGGGGCTCTGATCTAAGCACAGCAGGTAAGACAGATGAATTTTCA
Organism: Corythornis vintsioides; assembly: GCA_025447755.1. Taxonomy (NCBI): domain Eukaryota; kingdom Metazoa; phylum Chordata; class Aves; order Coraciiformes; family Alcedinidae; genus Corythornis; species Corythornis vintsioides. The sequence continues at coordinate 47,282 of JAOEGS010011378.1, read as the reverse complement.
ACAGCACAGAAGTGGCAATCAAGTGATTTATCAGAGTCAAGAAGAGGCTTATACAGCACTCAGATGGCTGCAAGATCTGTGTGCATCCTGAGGGCTATATTTGGTAGCAAACAACTGCTACCTTGTGGGAATGACACACAAGCTAGGGAAGGATAAAAACAACAGCAAATGGGAACGTGATGAAATCTGAGGCCCTGAGATTCTTGCAAGCTGTCTGAAAACCATCAAGTCATGAGAACTTAGCAGAGATCTGCTGAACTCGTCACTCTTCCTATCCTTGCACTTTTCCTTCTGCTAAGGCACGTTAGGAAGGCATGCAGTCATGTCCTCCTCCACACCCCAACACTTGGGTGCCAAAACTGGGGTTCATTGCTAGATTTGGTTTTCAGACTTTTTCTGATGTTAAAAACTGTGCTTATCAGTAAAACACAGACCAGGAGCTGTTTTTGTAAATGCTGATGGAAGCATCTACTCAAAAGCGCTGACTAATTAATTTCATTTCAGATTGTGAAAGTATTGATTTTTGGAAAACTGATTTTCAATTGTCATAAGGATAGCTGTGAAAACTGAAATTCCAATTTAGAATTTTTTACTTCCTTAACCCAGGCAGAGTGTGAAATATGTTGAGACACAATGCACAATTCTGCTGTGCTAATTCAAATTCAGTTTCCAAGTATGTGTGACATACTTGCACACAAGAAATGTAAGTGCAATTGTAACATCACATACTCTGTAGTGATATCCAGTTAGAAAACAAAGGAAGTCAATGAAATAAAAATAATAGTTTCTTATCCTTTGAAGCTGAGGATTTTATGGGAATCATAACACAAGGAAGAGTTCAAGACTCAAGGCAGCTTCTATTGAAATGAAAGGAAGTCATCACCAAGTGATCAGTAAAACTCAATCAGGGCTTCACCTTTAACTTTTATTTTCCTAAATAATTTTGTTTGTCTGAACCTATTAAATGTTTAGCCAATTTTAGCAATTAATTGACAAAACTAAACCTCAGTGATCCTTCAGTACTTCTTGAAATAATTTTTAACTGCCTACTGTCATGTGCTTCATGAACAGTCAAAAGTCACAAATTCTCTTAAGATAGACTTGTTTTGAGCTAGTAACATCAGTTTGTTTCTTTCCTGGCAGTAGCTTCCAAGATGCAGCTATCCAAAATCAAACAAACATATTTAAAAAAAAACAAACCTGTCCTTCAGGTAACCAGCACTTAAAGCAGCAGGAAAGAGGGAAAAGTTTTCAGTGTTCTCTTTGGTTATATGAAACCTTCAAAAACTTTCAAAAAATCCAGTTAATGAGTGAGCTTAAAACTTATAACACAAAAATGACAAGGAAAACATTATTTCTGCCATACTTTTTACACCTGTACTCAGTTCTGATATTGGCAACATTAGAAATTTTGTCAACCTGTGAAGATTTTGAAAGTACTCATAAACCCCACAATTAAGTTAAGTTTGGGAAAATCAGCTGAATATGATATATGAGTTAACTGAGCATGACATTTAATATTATTCAGTAAGTTTGCCTCAGAGATACATTACACTGCCATTGTACAGTAAACATAAAATTTCACTATTCACATGGGGATACTTGAGTGTGTTTAAGAAAACAACACTTTTTGTACCTTTGCTTGATATTGCATGTTACAGTTCAGAAATCATGCACATATGCAAGGCAAACTGTAATTTTACTGAGATACATGGAGGTTTTGTAACCATTATTATTGTTGTTTACTGGTGAGAGCATTATAGATTGTGCAAGTGGTGATTTCTTTCCTCAAAAATGAAGCTGAGGTTTTATTCCACATATTTTTAAGTGCTGTCTGCTTAGCAGGTTTCAAGAGTAAACAAATGCTTAGTCTATTCTGCTCAGAAAGCATCACTACATCTGCGTTAACTAGCACACTGATCTGTCCGGACATCAGGAGAAGAGAATATTCATACAAGATAGATGAAGTGAAGATCTCCATTTGACAGATTTGTGCCTTGCAGCTTGAGTCTATCATCCTTCCCACACAGAGACATGCTAACTTATATATTATTGTTTCATGACAGCTAGTGTGAAAATCAGAGCCTTGAATGCAGAAAGATACACCAACTTGTCCCTCACCCCAACTCACTGAACTTACTGTGCCTGGAAGCTAGACTTTCTCCTCCAGTCTTCAGTCAGTCCCCCAAAGGGATGTCAGGATAATAGAGCCTGACAGTTTTACAGTAATAATGCCATAAACCACCCTAAAGGAGCCTTGTATCAACCAACAAGAAGCGATTACCTTGCCTCTTGACTCACTACCACCAGTCAGTAGCAGAGTTTTACCTGCTCAGAGACACCAAGTCTCAGCTGTAAGAATGCAGATCAGGTATTTTTCCCCTTTAGAAAACAGACCCTGTGACTTTTCAAAACAGTGTTCATAGATGACCACTTATCTGTTCAGATCTCTCTAGGTAAGCAGTATTTTTACTATAAAAACTTCTCATAAGCATCATCATAAGCAAAACAGGTTGGGGGGGGAAACACAAGACTTTTTAAGTTGGATGTTGAGCTCCATCATAAAGTAATGAAAAGGGTATGACAATGCTAAGATGACAAAAAGATTTTGAGGTTAATGAATCTATGTAAAGGGAAGAGATTTAATTTTTTTTTTTCTAAATTCCTTATGTTGCTGAAGTAATTGAAAAACAGGAAGAAGCAAATATATTTCACTAGATGCTCAAGGATAATGACAAATGTCAGGGATAAGAATTCCACCTACAAATATTTCTCCCTCAGTCCACATTCCAAGTCCTCTTGTAATTATGAACTGAAAATACAATCCAAATGAAAGTTACTTACCCCTTTCATATATTTGCAGAGTAGCTTTTCAAGACCCTCAAGTTTCTGTGTCTCATTTTATAGCTTTATTTCCCCTTCTATCATGTTATCCATGACCCCAAAAATACCTGACCTAGACAAGAGAAATGGTGGTAGGAAGCCAATTACTTTTCACCTGAACTGCAAACCTGGGTAAACGCCCTATATTCCCCTCTATTGGAGCTATTCCTCATTACTAAAATGTAGCTTTTATAACCTAAGAAAACTGGTAACAGGAAAGTTCTGAACATTCTTTAATATTAGGATTTATTTAACATTAAGAACTTGCACAATCTGCAATGTTAACAGATTTTTCCCTCTCTTCTCTCAAGAATAACATAAGGGGATACCTAAATATATCCTGTCCATAGTCATTTAATGTGTGCTTTAAAGCATTTATCAAACACTTGCTGTGCACACCCAAATCTTCATTGGATAGACTCCCTTGAGGTTTCTTTTATGGGAAGGTACTGGGATAAAATCTGTTCAAGGTTAAGTTACATTGGCATATGTCTAAAATGAAGACAGAAATGCAGGGAGAGGGGACTGTTGCACAAAACAAGTTCAGTAACAAAGCTATAACCAGATCTAATTGTACCTATCAGATAAAGGCCTGAGTGAAAGGAAAAATCATTAGCTTCTGAAAAGAATTTACTATATAAGAACCGATTTCTAGAATACAGAACACTTAAATTACCTCAAACTGTTGTGTCAAAATTACTACTTCTCCTAAAACCAAGAAATCTGAAGTTTCAGGAACAGAAAGGTTCTTCCCCCAGAGTTTACAGAGTCAGCATCTCAAACTCTACACAACATATTAAGGCCTTTATATTAACATCTGAATTTTCCTGTAACTGAAAGCTAACTTTCAAATCTAGCCATGATGTACAATTTTTACAACATTACTCCTTTATGAGTAAAATGAAAGAGTAAAAATTCCTTAATTTCTTGGAAGTGCATCCAGATCTGACAGAAACCTTCAACGGCACATAAACCTCTACAAATGTATCTTAAATAAGTTCTAATAACAACCTGTATTTGTGAAGATGGCCATTTCAGCAAGTAGCATTTGGACTGCTAGAATTCTCATTACTTCAGATAGTATTACCCATGTCTCAGTGGAAAAGACAAGGGGAGGGAACCTACCATGTGGAAAAACTGAAGCTGTGTCATAACATCAAACAAATACACTGATCTTCTGGCAGTACAAGAGAAAGAGAAACCTGTTCTGTTCTGACCTATTCCACACACTGACACTGTGGACTGAGGAAAAAGCTATTTGGCATCATTCAAAAGACAGCCTGCTCGTCCTAGGAAACCTCTCTCTCCTAAAGGGCAGCTAAAAGTTACCTTAGAAATACAACATGTCCAATTCTCCATATTTATGAAATTACAGGTACTAGAGGGTGACCTTAGAGCTTGACTAGAGGGCAACTCCAGAGCAAAAATAAATAAATAAATAAAATCTTTAATCTATTTTTGAGCTCCCTAAATTTATTACCTTCCCAACCTTGCTGGCACACGCAGTAGGAAAGAAGACAGTACTGTTCTGCAAATATATGAAGTATAATCCATAAGAGCCATTGCAATGAAAGTGGAAGTCAACCTGTCAGCAAAGTTATGCTGAATGAAAGCCCTATGGTAATTCCATAGAGATCATGAAGTAAGAAAATCAAGCCATCTCTTCACTCAAGTAGAAACTCAAAATCTTAGTGTACGCTACATGCCAATGGGAATTAAAAAACCCAACAAGCAGATGCTTTTTTAACATGCTATCTTATTTCCAGCTTGTATATAAACACTGTCAGATCTAGGATTTGTTTGAACAAAACCATTATTTCTCAATTTTAGGTTCAAATATCTAAGTACTGTTGTTACCTGGAATATCAGTATGTGTGCAATTGATTTTTGCTTTAGTGTCAGTAAATCTTGAAATACCGCTGACCGAAGAGCTCTTCTCCAATTGTAAGAAATAGTTTTCTTGACTTGCTGATAAGACTGTGACAAAAACTTTTTACTATCTGAATTATATAAGTACGTATCTGTAAAATTAAAATTGAGCTCTTGAATAGTCAGTCACCTTTTGCTATGCAGCTATATGTCCCTTAATAATTATAGAAAGGGTTGCTAATAAAAAAGAAATTAGTGCAAGAATACTTTGCTACTAGTGCATTACCACAAATTTACAAAGGACTTCTAATAACAGGAGAGTAATGATATTGGAATTTACCTAATCTTAGTGATGTCTAACTGCAATATTCACTAAGACTTGACAATGTTAATAAATGTCTGTTTACATGTAGAAAAAGCTCTCTCTTGACAGTTTTTTCACAGAAGGCAGATGTTGGTAACAGTCACCCCAGGCTTTCTGTGACCTATTTAAAGGGACAATATAACACTTCATTGTCCTCTGTGCTGCTGAAGCCTACACAGAAGGATCATCCCATTTCACTATGATTAGTTGTGGGATGCTCCCTCATTCAAAAAAGGTTGGAGAGTAAAAGCAAGGGTTGCTGCTTCAGCTTCCAATTACAGGAATGAGAGCACTAAAAAGACAAAAAATGAGAGGTTTGAGCAGCTGATGCTGGGACACTGAGGATGATCTGATGAACACTGGTGTTTAGAAAATGTAAATCTGTGCTGCTGTGCACTGAGTTTGCAGGGATGTTAATTGTGCTTGATTTGTCTCTATGTACTGAACCACTCAGTATTGTTCTGTTTGTCATTCTCTGCTGTTAGTGCTTTTGACTATCTGATTTGTAGCATGGGCTACACTATTATCAAGGAGTTCTGACTTTTTGGTTCTGATTTTTAACTATAAATCTAGTCTTCCACTGAATGTTTTATTTAACTACCTTCCCAGCTTTCATTTTATAGAAAACTCATCTCCTTCCATTCTTGGATTTTCACACAGGGGGACATTAGTTACTTGATCCAGAACTCCTGTGAAGCTCAGAAATAGCCTTTGCAAGAGCAAAGAGTTGCAAGAGCAGGCTTGAAACATGATGAAGATTTGTGATCTCCATCTTGCATGGGTCATGGAATTGATCAACTATACCAGAAGGGGAAAGTTCTTAATGAAAGACACCACTAGAGATGATCTACAGCAGCAAGAGGTAAGTCTCCTCATCACAGGCACGACTGACATGTTGTGAGACTGAGCAAGAATCTATTTTGTCAGATTGCAGCAGTATGAACTGACAGCTACAAAAAGAATTCTGGAAGGAATGCATAGCTGCTTCTGATAAGTAAATACAGGAAAAATACTGCAATAGGTAAGAATTATGAAAGTGTAACAGTAACACCAATCTAATTGCCCTCCAAACTGTGACAGATTAAAGCAGCAAACAGCACAGAGGATTAATTCACAGAAGGAAATGCTCTGCTCCTTTAAACACAGAGTTATGTTTTCACCCTAGTCCACTGCTAACTGGGTATTGCTGTGCACATGAAACATCTAGTTTATACCGTATACCTAGCTGACAAGAAATGCTAAATAAGCAACAGAAATAATTCCATTTAAAACATGCTTTTATTTAAACCCTTCTGGAATGATGCATGTGACTCACCATTACAGTGCTCCAAGCTGGAATTCTATTCAAAACCTGCTCTGCAACAGTTCCCCTTTTTAAGATGTAAGAGAACAAAGAAATGCTTCACACTAGTATCTTCACAGTCAAAGCAGAGGCCTGTGACACCTGTAAATTCTAAGCATCTTAATCAGACTATATACATATTAGCTTGCCTTGAACTCAGCATCATGTTAAGTATTGTTAACACTGTGGTGGCATTGGCAGACCCAAGGTAAATTCTACATCAGTATGTAAGCAATGTGAGTACCCTGAAGAGGTAAACAAAGATCTTGTGGCAGTTTAGGCAGGGAAAGAGATAATTTTATTCATAGTAACTTGTATGGGGTTATGATTTGGATTTGTCCTGAAAACAGTGATAATCATACATCATACAGGGATATGTGTGTTAGTGCTGAGCCACAGCTTACAGTGTCAAGGCTTTTTCTGCTGCCCACACCACTCCACCAGCAAGTAGGCTGGGGATGCACAAGAGGTTAGGAGGGAACATGGGTGCAACAGCTGACCCCAGCTGAGCAACAGGCATTTCAGATCCTATTACATCAGGCTCAGCATAGAACACTGGGGGAAGAAGAAAGAGGGGACACTCAAGAGTTATGGCATTTGTCTCCCCAAGTCACACTAGGTACAGCAGAGATCTGTTCTTCTGGAGATGGCTGAACACCTGCCTGCCAATGGTGAATGAATTCCTTGGTTTCCTATGCCTGCATGCACAGCTTTTGCTTTATTTATTAAACTGTCTTTATCTCAAGCCATGAGTTCTCACTTTTCTGCTTCTCTCCACCATCACCCTGGGCGGGGGAGTGAGTGAGAAGCTGTGTGGGACTTAGATGCCAGCTGGGGTTAAACCATGACAGACCTGTGAGGCTTAGCTGCCCACCAGGGTTAAACCAGAACAGTAGCATTTGTAGATTCATCCTTAATCATAAATCACTGCTTATTAACATTTCAATCTAAAAATCACTACCTTCAAATAATTCAGTATTTGTTAGCATCTATCCTAGCAGCTCTGGCTCCATTTCTAGCACTATGACATTGACTGGATGGGAGATATTTGCAAAATGTTAAAACTCATTTTCTCAATAAGGAAACAATAAGCCCAACTCAAAAGCTATGCAAAAGACACAATGTATCTTCCTTTTAGAAAACATAAACCAAAAACATTCCTTAAAATATCTCTTGGAACTTGTCCTCCACAGAACTCCTAAGTAAGTTCCACTAAAACAAATGCCGGAGTTACATAAAACTCTTCATGTTTCTGTTTTTTTCATGCATTTCAGTGTACAGGTGAATCACAGACACCTAGAAAATGTTGCACTACTATGAATTGGTTATAGAAAACTAAGCTATTTTCTATTGAAGTACATTTTGAGAAAATGCAGGCAGGCAAATATATCTGAATGCTAATTTGTGCCATAATTAAAGTGCTCTCTTGTATTAAATAAAATCCTGTGATAGGAAGCTTCTAAGAAATAATGAACTCAAGAAAAGAAAGACTGCCTTTCTTTACATTGTTTTTACTATTTTAAAAGGATTTTTAGAAAGAGGTAGGCAATTAAAATAACATGGAAGTCTGTCACACACTTAAAAGACTTTATCAATGACCTACTTGGCAAAAGAAATTCACTGCCACAGTTATATGAAACCTTTTCCCTCCCATACTTTGAGAGGGGCAGTATGGTATGTGTAACAAAGTGAAGAAATACTGTAACACATGAACGTTACCTTCCAATAGATAACAGAGCTGCTGAAAACCTGTTAGGAACCTATTAACTATTCAGCTTCGTTTGTAGTGAGAATCTCCTTATCTGCTGGCAAAGCAGGCCTGGCTTCACAGACACAATAAGCACGTTTTTACTCAACTTTGTTTAAAAAGCAAAACGTAACTGAAGAACTTTCTCTTCATTGCAGCTTGTCAATTTGCTATTATTTTCTCTGAACTACAGAGCAATGCATTTCACTTGGCTGCTGCTGCATACTAAAGCATCAGTCTTTGAGCTCCTGCACAGTGACTTGCATATCATATCTCCCACTCCTGTCATCCTCTAAGCATGCTGCATACCCATCATCTTCAGATGTGGTGCTTCCCAAAATTCCCCACCACACTGTCAGATCAGCCCTGCCAGCCTCATCCTATTCAGGATGCTCAAGGGTTTCATGTACTGCAGTTTCCCCACTTTTCTGTATGCTGGTTGTAAAAGGCAGGAAAAGGTCAGCACACATCAAAAGCCAGAAGACATGCACATCTTCCGAGCAGGACTCCAAATCCAGCAAAGAACACATCCTTGTGCACCTATCACACTCCCTCCTAGGATTTCAGTGTTCTACAGGAAGAATTCTCAGGCATGACCACCTACCCTTCCTCCCATTGCCCTATTGTTCCCCACTGACAGATGGATCTTTGTACATAGGCTACATTCACTGCCTGCTCATCAGAATCCTTCATTTATACTGGGTTTTTTATCCCTCTTCTTCTGTGATTACTTCTGGTATTAACACTGTAAAAACTACCAGTGGAATAACATCTGGACATCACTATTCCAAACAATGTCAGGCTGTCATAAACTGCTTCTTGGTTTTACAGATACTTCCCAAGGTATGTGAAATTGCTTGCTTATTTCAAGGCAGTGGATCCATAAGTCATAAAGTACCTGACCAAAAGGCAGCAAGAGAAAAATGCAATTAATTCACTTAAGAGATCTGTCTACAGGGCTGTGATTTTACAAGTTATTTTGGTTGTCACACTTCTAGAATAAGAATTAAGCCCTTTCAATCCATATCACTGTGTATTCATCCTCATGATTTTCCATTACATGGCAAAAGCAATTTTTCAGAGGTTCATGAATAAACCTGAAACTGTTTTTTTAGAAGTTTTTGTTTGTTGCCCCCACCTGCCCCAATTCAAATATCTGTTTTGTTCTATTTTTTGTTAAGGTTATTTGTACATCTGTTGTGAAACCTGGCTGTCTGGTAGACCATCTCAACTGACTTTAGACCAGGCCTTACACCCTGCAGTACTTTCAGTACTGAGATGCAGCTTTTATTTTAGATGAGCTCACGCTTGTGCAATACCAATATGCTATCATTCTGCTGATCTGTTACATTCTGTTTCTGAACACAAAGTACAAAAATAAACTGACAAAACAAGACTGCTATTGTGGTGATCTGAACCGTTGCTCACTCAATCCCATGGACTCCTGATTTGGTGGTTTCTATTTTTTTTCCCTTTTCCTAGAATAACAGCACATTTCTCTCAGACACATTACCTCACATTTCTCTATTCAGACCATGTATTATTTTGCCATATTTTGTCTGTAGCCCTGGCTTTTTCATTATTTTCAACTCCTACTGCTATTTATTTAATATGCTGTTACTCATTCCTCGGATTCCCTTTTAAAAGGCCAAATAAAGAAGACTGCATCCTCCTGGATGCTTCTGGTTAGCTATCTGAAAATAATAGTAATAATAAAACCCCATACATGTAGATCTCTCTGCTCTCACTACAACCTAGGACTTTAAAACTTTCAAGAGTTTGAGATCTTTGTAGTAAGCTCTGGAAAAGCTTTTAAATTCAAGGCTACACTTCGAGCAGACATATATGTGGGTTATTTTTTTGATTTTCCTAAATAGCTAACCAAGACTGTCCAGTGGATTAGAGTTTGCTGAAAGACTTATGTCTCTTTCACTAGTTAACACCCACAACTGCCACAGCTCCTTCAGGTTGTAAGCAATTTAAAAGAGCTAAAGTAAGGCAGCACTTTATTAAATTGCTGTAAGTACTGATTTCAGTGAACATTAGCTATCAAGTCAATCAAGCAATATATTGGCCTACATAGTCTACATTCTTCCAGTCAGTAATAAGAGTGTCAGATTGGTTGCTAAGCAGTCAAACTACCCAATAGATCCACATTCCAAATTAAGGCAAGACATTTTCAGGTTCCCCACATAGGGGAAATGTTCCCCACACAGGAACTTTTATTATAACTGTTGGGTTTTCTCATTCTCTCCAAGTAAACTCAAATGGAGGTTTTCCTGTGGTTTTTTACTGTGGTACACAGCCTTATATTTCTAATGGGTTAAGGAGGACTGACATTTGTGGGAAAACAGTAACACAGACAGTAACACAGAAGAAGGAAAGAAACCCACCTTAAGGAGTTCATAATGTTGAATACCGTTCACGCCAATATCCGGATCAACGGCAGACGGGACAGAATAGCGAGAATTAATTGCTGTGTTTTCAGGGATAGAGATGTTAATAACTGTAGAGGGGAAGAGGGGAGCATTGTCATTTATATCCTCTATTAGGAATCTGATCTTGACCAGTCTGAAAACTTCATCAGGCAAAACAGCAACCTCCACCTCGTAAAAGCAGCGATTCTCGGTGAGGATGCCAGAGCACAGCTTCTCTCGGTCGATGCGGTTGGCAGTTGTGAATATCTCACCAGTGTTTTCCTCCACCCGTACTAAAGGTACATCCCCAGTCTTATACACCAGCTTGAACTGCAGCGGTGAGGAGAGGGGCACATCTGGGTCCAATGTCAGGTTAAGATCCTTGAGCAAATTCCCAATGAGGACATTCTCAGGCAGTTCTTCCCGCACGGTGTAATTTTTCTCCTGTGCGCCAGATTGAAATACAATACAGGCTAATAAGACTGCCAAGAGGTAGGTTCCAGACAGCAAGTCCATCTCCAGAATGACTAATGAGTATTTGTGTAGAACACCAAGAGTAGCTGGAAAAAGAAGAAAGAAAAAAATCTTAAGAAAAATTCTTAAACATTTACAGAATATTGTGTTCTTCCAGTGATGTAGACATGAAAGGGGTACCCTTCCTATGGCAAATAACCTGAACTCTGAATGCCCTATTAGTGAAGTGATATTTGACTTAACAATCCTTCACACAACATATAAAAATTCTTAAACTATTTTTACCTTACAACTGTTTACTGAGAATCTTCAAACTGCATCAGAGTGAATGAACAAATTAAATAAAAAAAATAATTCCCTCTTTCCAACATATTTTCCTTTTCTCCTTAAGAAAACATCTTCCTTTGAACCCTCTGCCATATTGTCCTCAAATTTTTTGTTTCCAGAGAAAAAGAGGCAAGAATTTGGAAGAAACCATCTGCTGAGAACCAGATCTTTTCATACTTCTTGCTCAGAAACTGGAAAGTAGGAACACCTATTTTCCCTCCTCCAGTTTTCACTGACAAAATTATGTTCTGTTTGATAAAAGCACAGAAATCTCATTATTCTTAATACAGGAACTTAAACTAGGAGCAAAACATGAGCTAGATGGAGTCTAGTGAACTTCAGCAAACAGTGGCTGCAAAACCAGCCTAGGGACACTAATACAGCAGTCTCTTTCTTCAAGACAAGATCCAATTCGATCTTGTCAAGTAAACATAAACACAAGTACTCAATTCACTGAAATTTGCATTATGTGTCTAAAAAGCAATGTACAAATATCAACAAAGGAGATCAACAAAACATCTGAAGTTTTTAATGTAGATTTCCTGGTAAGAAACTAACTCTCTTAGTTCCCCAACTGCCCGCCATATTACCAGTTAATAATCTCTTTGGATAGCTGTCGTTAATTTCCAAGACAGCTGAGATCACTCTTGCTTTCTTTGATTTTAGGGAAAAAACAAAACAAAAAGATGCTATGGAGCAATAATTTCCTTTTTTTTTTTTTTTTTTAATATGACAAATTTCATACATCTCCTGGAGAAAGAACTGTAAGAAAATTCACAATTTTAAATTGGGTGATGTCTGCTCATATATGAGCCAAGTACTCTAAAATACCCCTACCCTTAAAGTGAGATCCAGATTTGTTGTGGGCTGAAGAAAATCCTGTATTTTTCAACCTAGTTTCTAAACAACAATATTTTCTCCTCTCAAGATTGTTAACAACCTCAAGAAAGACGAAAGTAGAACAGGATGACACAATTACATACAGGTATCTATGCACCATCAGCTTTCAGGTGAGAAAAAACACAACTGAACTCTATGTATAGAAAATGCTGCTTTGCCTGATCTTTCCATAATTCTGCCTTTCCAGAGGTAGATGTAAGGTAGATGTTCAAGAGCTCCATCTAAAATTATTTTTTAGTTAATGAACTTTTAGCTCCTTCCAGCTTAGCATCTGTTTCAGACCCACACTAACTCTTCTACGTTATTTTAATTGTGCAGGCAAAAAAGACATTTTTTCCTCCCTTTTCTGATTTTATTTTCCCTGTCATAGCACAGATTGATTTACTCCTGCAGATCAAGTTGCAGTGGTTGAAGAAATTACTGAAGCCAGTAATTGTCTTCACCCCTTAGTCAGTGCCTTTCAGAAGCACTACTTTCAGAAACAGATTAGGAAAAATTAATATTACTATTCCGTTCAAACTCTGCAACCTGCTGTTGGTTGGGAGTAACTAACAAAGAACATTCCAAATGGATCTGCAAGTTGTATCTTTCCACGTCAGCATAATTTAACTGTAAAGCATTTTCTGGCTTTATGATTATACAGAAAGAGCAACACGAAATAAAAATCCAATCCTGCAAGTCTTGCTATGAAAAAAGGCACTGCTCAGTGGAGTAATTCAATTAACCCGACTGAGACTGCTGACACGGGTGAGAACTGCACAGTTGACATGGCAGCTACTGCATTACCTGCAGTCTTGCAGTAATTCAGACTTGCTTGCAGTAGTTTAGTCATTCAGTGTAAGGCATAATACAACACTGAACAGGCATTCAGGTGTGAACTAACACCATAACCACTTTATAAATCCATATTCAAGCAGATCCTGATTATCATTAATGGTAACACGACGGTAGCAGCATGAACTTCATCAAACAACTGTGGTGATATCATACAAGAATAGGTTGATTATGGTTTTATTTATTGTCATATTTCTATAATTGTATCTCTCCAGCAACTGTCACCTCACTAAAATATTTGCTCATATAAAATGAGCCTGCAGAAAACTCTTCAGCAAAGTACATGTTTGCATCCACTACTATTAAAATAACTATGTATTTAGATTGAGTCAATGCAAAACAGCAATAAAAATGTATGGGCTACAATGAAGAATCAATATTTAAATGGTGCCCTCAAAACAACATTTCAGTAGCATTTGCTGTACATAATGGAAAGCAGTATTCTGCCACTTTTTCTTCTCTACTAGAAGTTAAACTGAAATACAATGTAACAGGGATGGGGAACCACACATTGACATTTTGATGTTTACAGAATAGCATTATAAACTTACAGTTCATTTCTGAGGGGTTGAAACAAGAAAAACCACCATAAATATAAACCAAATTCCAGTCCCTATCACAAACCACTCTGTAATAATATTGATGTATTGACTGTCTATAAATATTAATATAAAAATTATACAGTAATATTTATACAACCTTCAAATAATCTTATATTTTTTTAAAAATCCCCAACTTTCTATACTTATTGCTCCTTTCTCTCTAGTTTGAGATACAAGGAACTTTAGTCACTCAAACCAAAGTCTGGTTTATCAAGCTTTCCAAAGCAATTTAAGGATGACTACACAAATCAAATAGTCTAAAGAGTTCATGAAAAACTTTCCTGAATCAATTCTGAAAGTTGTGATAGTACCAGCAGATAATTTATATTAAAAATAACTGATAAGAATTCCTATAACTCCAGTTTTAAGTGCAGTAGAGTTTCTAGGGATTATAAAATAACAGCAGGGCACAAAGAGGTTTGGCAGGAAAACTGCAGGGTGGAACTTCTTAAACATTACATTCCTACACATATTTCCTTTATTTTTATTTTTTTTTTTAATGGAACAAATTCTGCCTCACTCTTAAAACTACTTTTGTGTCATATTAAAGAAAATGCATTTAAAAAAACCAACAGCTTCTTGGTAGCTGTGTTCAGGTTTGACTTAAATCACACCTAAGTTAGGTGCAGCGATGCTTGGTAATTCCTATGTCAAGTCTTAAGAAAAAAGGTATCAGATTATTACAGAAATTTCAGAATATTACACTGAGGTCCAAAAGTGCATCAAACCCAAATACTGAAATACTAAAACAGAAGAAATTCTAAAAATATCACTCCCATTCTTATCTTCATACTACTGAACCTATTTTAATTACAAGGACAAATTTAGCTACTATACCACACTTTTTCAATGTAATAAGCCTTTCATTTGCAGCAAACAACCATAGACTCCTTAAATAGGAGTATTTAAATCCCCGTGTTAACACAGTGTTTCTCAGAGAAAAGCTCCCCATCACACGGGCTCTGTTTGTCAGTCAATAGCATGATGATGATGTTATTTAACTGAAGAGTGAGCTATTTGCAACTATTCCAGTTGACAAAGGCTGCCTCTAAAGTGCCCATTGATAATTAAGCAGTTCTGTGCTATATGCCAGGGGTTTTGAATTTCCCAATCATGTTGATGGGTTTTCAACTTTACACTATAGACCTCAGCTGCTGAATTGTTAAATAGGATCTTTTCTCCTACAGCAGATTTTTAGTGTGGGGTGTTTTGGTTGTTGGGGTTGTCTTTGTTTTTGTTTTGTGGTCGATTTTTGCTTTAAGTCACCAACATAGCTGAACACAACATCCATCCTTTATCACCACACATACCATGTTTCATTTAAGGAACTGGCTGGTTTATTTTTTTAAGTGCAGAGTCTTCACTAGTATTTTTTACCATTTTTTATAACAGTAAGTAACACTACAAAGCTGCTACCTGACAATTTTTTTTTTTTAAGGCTAGGCATAAATTATTACAAACAACCTGAACTCATTTTTACATTCTATAATGTTTCAAACATAAGTTATTTGGCAGTCATCAGTATTTATCCACCAGATCCACTCCCTATATAGTATATTCCATTATTATATTCAAAGAAAACAACTCACCTCAAAAAGAAACAATTTGTTATATTATCAAGGCTTTCAAATTCATTCCCTCATATGATTTTACTCAAAACCACTAAGGGACTTATTTATTCTTTGATCTATTTTTTATTAGCATGATGGTACTGACTTCAATGAGGTTTCTTGAATTTGATTTTTTTTTCCAGCGATTAACAAAATGAAACTGGAAATTCCCATGACGAGGAGAAAAACATCACCCCACATTTAATGAAGTCAGCAAAAGAATTGTGAGCCACAACTTGGCTTTAGTTGCCTGTTCTGTTTCGGGATCCTCACTGCTGTAGAAATAAAGTATGTTTAGGTTGGGTTTGTTGTGGGGGTTGTGTTGGTGATGGTGGTTTGGGGTTTGTTTTTTTGTTTGCTTGGTCTTGGTTTTTTTTGTTTGGGTTTTTTTTTTATGGGTTGTTGGGTTTGGTTTTTTTTTTTGCTTTTCCACCACAGGAGATAAGAAATACTCCTCAGTTGAAGAAACACAAAGTTAATGACCAAAAGGTACATTCTTGCAGCCAAGCAGGAAACAAGTACTTGATAAATTCGTATTGAAACAGAATTACAGACTGCTATTATTACTGATATTCATCTGAAACTAATGTGAAAAATGCTCATTAAAACTTCTATCAAGTTGCTGCAAACAGTGAACAAAACTAAAAGTACACAACAGGCATTATCATGGATAAAGTGAACTCAAACATTGATACATGGCATAAATATTTATTTTAATTGTATCAAGACTTGAGCTTTCCAAAGACCATCACACCAAGTATGGCCCATGTCTGAGAAAATGCATCTAGCAAACACTGAGCAAACATTTTAAAAATATCCTGTAACTTACTGAAGAGAGCTGTGAGAATATGCAGTATCCAATTTATTTATATACCAGTAATGCTAGGAAACAGTCCTGCTAGTAGCAGTGAAAGAGTTTTGCACCAGTGCTGCAGAGAAAGCTAAAAGGTGAGAAATCTTGGAAAAAGGGGGAAGATTTCCCTGATGAGCAAGGCTATTTCCATTTTCTTAGAAGGGAACACTGCAATATCTAAACAAATAGAGAAAAAGGAATAACAATAACAAAAAAACAAATTTTAAAAGCCACACACAAACCCTCTATAAAGCTACTGAATGTATTGTTACAACTCAAACACTAACCCGAAACTGCTCTACAAATTCAAATATATATTCACTACAATTCAATAACCAATTTTCAAAAAACAATTTTAAAAAAAATCCAGTTATTAGTGGTTTGACTCATAACACCATTTTCTTAGTGTTTTATTTGTGTGTTTGTACACATGAATACATTTTGCCAATCAAGTGACAACTGCTCTAGCTTTGGTCCTTGAAAATCTGTTCATGCCTCAAATCTGAAAATTAAATATCTACAAAAGCAAACAAGGGAAAAGTCATCTATGAACCACTGGCAACAGAATGCAATATCCCAGTAAGAAATTCTGTGAAACCACATATGTGATTTCTGGATGTATTTCAACTTAAATCACATTTTTATTTAATGACAACGGAATGAAATCTGATTTTAGTCACTTGTGTTAAACCCTTTAAAATGGCAATTGTCAAGATCACCTGTTTCATACATAATACATTTTGCTTTATTGCCTCACTGCCAATTAATAACTTGCATTATTGAATAGTAGAAAACTACATTTTCCATTATCTACTAAACAATTCAAGTATTTGTGAATAAGGACAGGAATACTGCTCACAGCTGAAGGCGACATTATCTATCATCTCCTCATACTAAATCTAATTCTGCCTAGAGTCCACAGACAAAAACACTGTAGAAAAGCAGACATCAACTGCCTCCTTCCACCCCCCTCCAGTTCAAAGCAAAAGTTTATACAGCAGAGCAAAGCAGAACATTTTCACAGTAGCATGGTCTCCATGGAAGGCTTTGGGTAAGAAACAGTAGAGGTTTCATCAAGTGCCAGCACAGCTACTTATTCGCAGATGGGATTTTTTTTGTTCTTCTTAAACACAGCCTAAATGCAAATTAGATTCAAACTAATAGGTACTGGCCGAAAGTTTAAAATTAAAAATACATCACAGAAGATGTTTCCCATACCTTAGCGTGCATCTCGCTAATTAACAGCCTAATGATCACATTTATCCAAAGCTGTCACATGTAACACGCAGATACAATACAGAAGAAGGCTCAGTTATAATCAACTCGGCTCTAGAGCCTTTAAGACCACGAACATGAGAATTAATGGCACATGTTGGAAGGAATTTTCCCATCATTTAGGTATGGGTCCAAGCAGCAGCGAAGCAATCGACACATTTTGTAGCTAACTGACCGCGTGTAAATACACTGCACCAATAAACACTGCAATCCGCAATAGAAAGCTTCCCTCACAGAACGCTACTGGAGAGCCAAGACCACAACAAACACACGTGAAGATACATTAGATTATAAACCAAAAACATAGCCCTGTGGAGGTAGGGAAGCTGGGACAAAACAAACTAACTGAACACCACCAACAGAGCAGCACAGAAACCCCGAAATGAGGCAAAGAGTAAAATGAGAAGCGGTTGTCTCGCTCGCTGCCCCTGCAGGGCGCTGCCTGCCAGGCGGGTCTGACCCCGGACAGCTTACTGCCCACCCTGGGCGCCTTCTCCAACAACTCCTCCTCCTCCTCCCTTACCTGAGCAAACACAGAACCACCACCTTGAGCCCCAAAGAGTCCTCTAATAGCGATAGCGTGAAGCACGTATTTATCTGAGACCCGGGAGACCCCCGCCCGCTCCAGCGCAAGGGCGGCTCCCCCCTGCCCCTGAGGGCGGAGCGCCGGGCACGCGACACGGCGCTTCCCGCCTCTTTCTCGAAGCTTCCCGGGCGCGAGCTGCGGCTCCCTCAAGTGCTTTCTCTCAGCCGCCCTCCCTCGGCGCCCCCACCCTCAGGTGCTTTCCCTCAGCCGCCCGCCCTCGGCGCCAGCGGTAGCTCCATCCCGCCGCGTCTCCCCCCGAGGGGCTTCGCCGGCACCGGGTGAGAGACACAAGGTGCTGTCTAAGTACCGCGGCCTGAATAACGTGAAGACGTGGTAAATAGTAAACATGTTGGGTAGAAGGTGTGGCACTGGTGTGTGTGTTGTCGTTAGAATTACATGCCAATAAACAGAAAAGTGGGTAATTTTTGTAAGCTTTTACATGAATGAACAAATCTTGTGTGGATTCTGGCCTGAGTTACCAGAGTCTGGCCTATAGATTTGCCAGAGTTCCACAGGTCCCAAAAAGAGAGGTTATTTTGTGCTCTCTGTCCCAAAACCACTTCAGTACAGCACAGCACAGCCCTTCAACAGTATGAGGGGGAAGAAATCCCCCTCAGAGTCTACATCCCTCTGTTTAGAGTCTGTAAAGCACCTTGGGGATCACTCAAACTGAAAGGTACTGTGTAGTAGGTGACTTTGCCTCTTTCAGTCAACTAGAAATGACCAAAGGATTTTTGGCTATTTCTGGAAATGAGACACTTGTATTAGGGTTGTAATAGAAATGTCATGAAAACACATCAGATAGACTGTTCCTGTGTATCAGTTAATTATACCTCCAAATCTAAGCCCTAACAAGAAAATGGATTATTTTCTTTATATGCAGAGTTGTTTTGAATGACTTAAGCAAGATCAACACAAGTGACACAAGGACATAATTATATGTTGCTTCAGAAGATAAAAGAACAACAGTGGTAAGATTAACTGCTCCATCAATTACTGGTATAAGAAGCAGAAATAGTTATTTGTGATTAAATGAATAGAGAAAATAATAACTTCTCAAATCTTTAACCTCTGACATTGTAACTGTCAGGCAGATTTCCAGTAAACTAGATGCTCAGAACTGTTCTGGGATAGGAACTGAAAGTATTAAAGTGCTGTGGTATCAAAAAGTAACCACAATTTGTATTGCAACATAACCATTAGGAACAAAATACCAGGTTAAACAGGATCACTGGAATGCTTCCTTGGAACTTAATCATGTTAGTCCCATGTATACTGTACAGTAGATTTTTTATTTTTTAAACATATCAGTATATAAAAAGAGTGTGATATGGTGTATCAAGATCGCAGGTCTATGTACCTAACAAAATTGCATATATTTGATGTGACAGCACATTACACCTATTTTCTAATATGCAGAGATGATAAATTCCTAGTGTGGATGGATGCTGCGTTGTTTTAAGTGGAGAATCATTCTCTGTAACCTGAGGGATACTGCCAAGTCTAATTTCTTTAAAATCCATTCAAGAGATTCATACTCAGACTTGGCTGGAATATGGAGGCATATGCTTTTTGATCAAATCACTAAAATACAAGCTCTTGTAGTTCCTCTTCTGTGGGGATGCAATGTTTTCTTGTAGAAAAAAAAAAAAGATTTTTTCATGGAACATACTATGTTTTGCCATATATTTACTGCTGCATGCTACTCTTACTCAGATATCAGGGTGAAATATCTTTTCTGTCCTAGAAAAAAATATCATCACTCATCTGAATTCCTTGTTTAAATTCATACGATTTCAGGAGAAAATGAAACATAATTGCTCAAGCCACACAGTGCCCTTTCTTATACTACTAGAAATCAGGGCAGTGGGGTTTCCTGATGTTTGTTTGTTTTGTAACAGAGACATTAGGGGGATGCAGTTAAAAAATACCTGCAACATGCATTTGCAAGCTGATGACCAAGACAGTGTTGCCTGGAACGCAGACAATGCTCCAATCCTTGGTTCAAAAACACTTCTCACACAATCTTTGTAGTACAGTAAAAGCTTTGCACTTTCTTAGACTGCTAATACTTTAGAGTTCTATCAATGACAGATCAAATAATCATTAGAAGTTTGGGCATCTCATTAGTCTTGCATTTGACCTGAAATTAAGAAGGTGAATAATCATATTGAAATACATCTGTTGAGCAATTCCTTTGAAAAGTAAAACTATTTTTAATGAAAGCTTATTATTGAAACTGTTCTTTCATTTCATTTAAAATAAAATCAACACTTTTTTTCTTTAAATCAATGTACAAAAGATCAAAGTGAACACCAATTCAAATCACCTTGCTGTCTCCTATTGACACAAGAGTCACAGACCAGCAAGTGAAAATACCAAAACTGCTGAAAAAAATATAGTGTATCATGGTTAGTTCTAGCACAGGACTCAGGCTGCAATACTGAAAGACTGGAGGTCACATCCTGCCTTAAATACTAAAAACCAATCAACCAACCCAAACACCAAACAGCAGCAAGGTCTTGTTTTACTTACTGTTCTTAATTATTGTTTTCTGTAAATTGCTTTCTGAGATCAGATTGAGTGCATGTGCACAACTCCTAAAGCATTGGCTGTTCTACTTGCTCCTTAGAAATAATACTGACCCTTTTCATGTTTCTGAGCATAATACAATAACCTAGCAGGTTTCTAAAGCAAATGCTACCCCCACATTGTATTTAGCAATTGAACTTCCCTCAAGAGAATGAAGAGATTACAATTTAGAGAATATACAATGTGGTATCCCATCTTTTGGTGGGAAATGTTAATCTTTTGGGAAGAAAAAAGACAGAGTTACATAGTTTTTGATGCCAGCACTGTTATGATATTGCTGGGTGAGATAAGCATGTTTTCCCTATATATGGAGTTATTAATTTTCTTTCTTTTTGCATTTTCAATCTGCAAATTTCCCTGCATATATTAGTTTGCATAGGATGGTTTAAATGAATCATCCTCCATTAGAAATTAAACATGCATTTTTATTTATTTTTCACTCTGTGCTGTTGCAAATTGTCTTTGTGTAAGTCTTCATTACTATGTTTTAGCAAGCAGGCCACCTAGTGCCTAACAATAACAAGTACTCTATAATGACCTGAAGTGTGCTGCAGGAAGTAACAGCACACTGCACTGACTGGATATCAAAATCATGTTGCCATGTTACATCTCTGCAAAAATAACAGAGAATTCAATTTCACCACCACACGGGAGTAGGACTGTGACAGTTTCCTGTAAAAAAAATTAAATATGGAACAGATACACACCTTTTTTCTTTTTAAGATACGTTAAATTAATTTTCTTTAAAAGCTAATTTTGTAATCCAGGTACCTGAAACATCAACTTTCAATTTGTTGTTGAAAAAGTAAATGCCAATCTTTTTCTACAAGTAAGATTTCCCATTATTCTTGGACACGTGTGATTTCTATTTTAATAAAATTAAGAATAACATAGTATTTTAATACTGTGAATGACACATCTGGTAGTACCATAGCAAGGGATATTTCCTCCTAATTTCATTTGTGTCAGCATTTTAGAGTCCAGTTCAGCTTCTTTTAAGATTGCTGGCAAAGTTTCCATGAAGATCAAGAGATACAGTGCCTATTAAGCTTTGTTTCATCTTGGTGATATACTGCTTTCCTGTATACTGGGATTAAAATTCCATAATCTCAAGAAGCAACCAATAGTCTAAGTAAAAAAGGTTATTTTTTTCTTTACTCAGTTTTAAATTACCCTTAGTGCTTTCCTTGGAATAGTGAGATTTTAAGCCTATGGAAAGGCTAAGTTCAAAAGTACCAGAAGATACTGAAAATATTTTCTTATTCAGAGTCTACAGAACAATTTTGAAGTATCCTGATTTGACACATCTCCACCAAGCAAGTCAGATCACAAATGCTTTAGTCAGAACCAATGCTTTAGTTCTCTGAACTTCAGTGAAATTTAGGATATCCTGGAACTGGGAAATGTATATCTGTGCTGAATATCTCAGCCAGTGCTGTTGAAATCCAAGTTTAATATGTTTTCAAAAACCTATTTACTCTGGAAAGCATAATAAACTTAAACTTCTGGTTCCATTTATAAACTTATTTAGGACTTATGTATATATATATATACACCACTTGGAAAAGAAATAATGAAAAGCATTCAGTGAAATAAACTTCCTTTTAGCATTACAGCAAAATTTAAGAGAACATGGCCACTATTTATGAACCCACCTCAAGGAATAGAGACGTTTTCCAGAACTAAGAATCATGGGCCACTCTGGTTTCTCATGTCCACACAGTGGACAATACCATCGTGTGAGGATTACTTTTTGGGTCTGCTGGGGCTTCTGAAGCTGTCAGAATTTTCACTTTATCCAGTCTGGAGGAATCAATTATGAAAGATCCAAAATGTGAATGCATCACTAGTGGCTGTGAGAATGTGCACTACTTTGCTGCCTAGCAGTTTCCCTCCGTGCAGTGACAACTGTAAAAGAACTTAATCTAGCTACATGTTGGAGTAGAGGACCTGAGACTGGTGGTTGTCATCAGTGTGTAACATCCCTTGGGTGACAGGTTCCCTCATTCATCTGGGTGCTCATGCATATTGACAAGGATGCTGCCTGCCAAAAATGACAACACTGTACAGCATTTCCCTAGCTGCATCTTGCCTTCTAGACTGCTGCATGCCACAGGATAGTCTGCTAACCCAGACTCTTTTTCCTAAGTAGATCCTACAGCAATTGCATTCTTCCAAGTCCTTAAGAACCAGGGTCATTCCCTGGAAAGCTGTTGTTTTCTGGTACAAGTGAAGAGGCTCCAAGGCAGTGAAATCATGCATAACAAGGCTTGTCCTCCTGTAAAGCTAATCTATAAGGCTCTGTCTTTATTCCTTCTATCCTCAGCATAAGACCAGATTAGAAACAGCAACAAAAGGTTTTGGTTTCCTGATGGACTAAAGGAGGCTGGAGGAACAATGGCATTGGCTGTTGCAGATTCAACACTGGCATCTATTCTAAGCTCAGGTACCATCCACTGCTGCAAGCAGTGTAAAAATGACAGCACACCTAGGTATCAAATCTAGTCCTGCAGCAGAAACACTGGTATTCTTTGCAAAGTCCTTAATAATTTATAATTCTTCTATTTGAGGAAATAGCCAATAGTATTAGCCATGCAAGCCTCTGTGGGCTAATGTAATTAGTCTTATGCATTTTAAGACCAGATAGAATGGTATTAGAGAGAATGGAGGACTATTTTAATTGGATGATGGCAGAATCCCTTTAAGCACTATGGCTGTCTCCTGTGTTCAAAATCCTTTAAAAACTTCACAGATTCCAATTGTTTTCTGCAGTAACAGTATTTCTATCTAAATTATATTAAATGTGTCAGCTCATTTCCTGAGTAAAAATGATAAAAGCACATTCAACTTCTGCAAAGCTGATCACTTTAAAGAAAAATATAAGATAATTAAAAGCTGTTACAACTGACAATACAACACTGCAGCTTCAAAATTCTCCCCTAATTACAGCTGCTAACTTTTAATAGTAACTGTAACAGTGAGTCAGATTTGACATTACAATAGCATCCCAACCTCTTCTTTGGGAGAAAGGCTCTTGGGAAAATACAATTACAAGGTGAGCATATCCAGCCAAGACCATTGCAAGTTTTGAAAAGCCAATGATTGCTTTGATTTTTATTCTTGTTGAGAAATCTAGATCAGTTCCCCTTTGTTTGAATGCAGTCTTTTTAACAAGGTCAAATGTAACCAGGTGGAGCCAATTCCCTGAAAACATTAAGGGACCTTAAAGGCAATGGGCACTCCTCCTTGAAAAGACCTTTTTCTATAGGCAATTTCTGAGCCAAGCATAGGGCTGATATAAATAGATTTATACCATTCCTATTCTTGTAAAGTATTCTTGGTTTGGTATTCATTAACCTTTTCTTATTTTGATATTAATATGTTATAGAAAGCAGAGAAATTCTGAAATTGCTATAGCTTAAAGTAGATGGTTTTGCCCTCCAAGAATATAGTATCTCTATTGTCTTTAACCATGATTAAAGGAGG
This sequence comes from Corythornis vintsioides, assembly GCA_025447755.1. Taxonomy (NCBI): domain Eukaryota; kingdom Metazoa; phylum Chordata; class Aves; order Coraciiformes; family Alcedinidae; genus Corythornis; species Corythornis vintsioides. Next base: position 23,121 of record JAOEGS010011378.1, on the reverse strand, counting down.
GATGAAAATGAGTATTCCAGCCAGATGGAGTTTTTTTCTCAGGTGTACAATAGGATTCATTGTCTCCTGATCTCCCGCTCAGCCTGACTGAAGATCAGGACAGCATTTGTCATTAAGATCTTGCAATTGGTATTTTTTTTCCTCTAAAAGGAGACAAAAGTAAAAAAAAAAATAAAAAGGACTGAATTCCTTATCAGCACAATTTGAGAAAATTTTGAGATTTTACCCAGACTCTGAGAAGACTATATATCCTGTGCCTACATCTGTCCTCTTAGTAACCCTCATATGACTTCAGAGGTATGTACTTGACCTGATAACCTTTAAACTAAAATGCTTTTAAACCAAATCAGTTTCAGTGATTTTTATCTGTCACAGAGAATTTGTTTATATGAAGAAGTAGTTCCATCAGATCATATTGGTGATTCAGTGCACAGGGAAATAGCAAAATGTCTATGAAGAAGAAAATACACAAAATTTAATCACTGGTCTGCTGTACCAAAATAAATGCTAGGATCATTCCGAGATCAATAGTATTAGAATAAAAACTGAATCAAATTCTTTTCTCAGATAGTCAGTGGTTTAGGTTTGTCAAATTAATGGGCAATTCTTTGTAGACTTCATAGCTTATCCTGTCTGGTTCTCGCATTAAGCAAAATTACTATTAAATAATTCTTTCTGAGGAAATCTTTCAGCTTTAAGCTAATGCCAAGATTCAGGTGTGGAAGATTTATTTCTGTAAAGTTTGACCTGTTACACATCCAAGCAGAAGGAAGAGTAGAGGAACATAATGCTGGGGTTTTCTGTGTCTTCTGGCTTGTGGTATTGCATAATTCCCAAAGAGTGATACGCAGTCTATTTTAAGAAAGGGTGGAACAGAACAGTGAGAAATATGAAGCATTGATTTACCAGCTCTTAAAAATCTTCCTTAAGATCCAGCTACTTGCAAGATCTCTATTGCTGAATATCTACTAAAAGCTGCCCCTAGAGCAGAGTTTCAAAAGTAAGCACCATTCTGCTCCTACAGCAGGACATCAAAACATATGTTAGATACCCAGTATCACAAGGGCACAAAGCATCCACAACACGGCAGCTCCTCTGCAGCCATCTTGCAACATTGCTGGGTACTTTATTTTTAAATGTGGCCATCATGGAGTGAACTATGTAAAGCAATTAATACAGACCCATAACGGTACTGCCATCTGCTAGGAAATTTAAAATTCTTCAATATGCACCATGTGAAACCATTCCAAGGTTGCTCTTGGTCTGACTATATATACCTTATATAGACTTCACTTCTCTGTCTCATCAGGTATTAATCAGCTAACCCAAACCTATGACACTCACTTTAAAAGTGATTATAGGGAGGAAAAACATTGTCAGTGGTTTTTTTCAGGTCTCATCTGGTTTTAAAAGTAATTGAAGTGGAACATTTCATTCCATTTAAAGTATCCCAAGAGTAGAAGTTAGTGGAAAAGAACTTCTAAGAGCAAATGAGGAAGGTTCTAAAAGAAAAATACCCAAGGGATCCTATCTCAGACACAAATATTTTTTTTTAAATTACAGGTGATCATAATTACTTGTAAGGGAGAAAACTAATTATGGCAGTCTTCAGGGAGCTTAAACATGGTAAATACTGAGAGAAAGCAGTCTGGGCTTCTCAAAGTTATTTGTATACATTGCTCACAGCATTCAGTGTTCCCAGCTTCAGTCCTTGCTGGGATATTAGCATCTCTTTTGTTGTTACACAAGTATTTTTATGTTAAATAATCAAAAATAAACCTCAACTCTTCCTGAATTTCCTGCATTTAAAAGGTTTTCTTATAAACAGAGAATATTCCCATGCTCACTAAATGAATGAAGCCTTGTGCTCATCAACAAAAAAACCTGCCTGGATGTATTTGGTATTGCCAGTATGTATTTAACCCATAGTGTTAAAATGTAATCTTGTTTTTAATGTGAATCAATGTGTTCTTGTACTGCAGCAAATAATGAACACTGAAATCTTTTTCATATATTGCTATGGAAAATTGCTCTTGTACAACAACACACCACATGATAACAGATACAGATGTGGCTTAAAAGAGCAAATTAAAACATTTAGAACAGCTAAAAGTGTTTTGAATTAGGCTTTTGCATATGCCCTAGCAACTGGTATCTTCTATATACCATGTATTTAATCATTGTTCAGACTCCAATTACCACAACCCAAAGGAAAATATGTACAAGCTACAAGCCATGTGTTCCTTTCTACATGTCAACTATGTTGACAAAATAAGGAGCAGAGAAGAAAACTCAGGTTTATTGTGTATTACTTAGCTAGTAGATTACTACAGCATGTCTGGTTTCATCAGTAATTCTGAATTAATCATAATATATTAATTACAATTCTAGAATTAATCACAATAAATTAGAATTAAGTCTGCCTTTTACACAATAAACTACTCAGCACTGTGGTTTATCATATATGGTTTCCAGTTGCTTATCAGTCAGACAACACTATAAGCTTGAAAAAGCTCCTCTTCCACTGACTTAGGTAAAAATGAAAGGATGGAAAAATTGAATGAAAGGAAAAAACAACATTTTTTTTTCTATTAGAGAAAAATAAGATCCCTTTTCTTTCAAATTTCCTGGGGTTTATACAAATATATTCTAAATAAACCAAACCAAAGCCTACCTCAATATAATCCCAATAAAACCAATGACATAAATATCTCATTAATTTTAAAGAACAGTACAGCTCACCTTGATTTGTATTAAACTTTGACTTGCACAAGACTTCTATTGCCCTCCAACTAGAGTCAATTTTGATAATATGAAAGGTTCACTATTACAGTATTTGATTCTGTATCTGTTCCAAATATTTGCATAGCAAAAAAAAAAAATCTCTTGTATACAAGACTAAGTCGTGTCTAATATATCATTAGAAATGTTGTCCTCCAAATCCTACATTTGATGACAAGTAAATCTACTTGCTGTAGTGACCTGGAATCAGTCTGTGTGTTCTGGTTTGAAAATCAGCACCTTGGAAGTTCACTCCTGTGAGTGAACAGTTCAAGATCTTATTCATTATCTGCTTTTTACTTGGTACAGCTAATGGATTAGTTAGGTCTAATTCTACTATTCCTTTTTGTATACTGTTCACTTAGATCTGGATTTGTTTGAATTTGTAACAAGCAGTCTCATTAACCATTCCATCTAGGTCCCAGTGACAAATTCTTAAATGATCAATCAGTAATTAATTACCAGGAAATAGCTGTGCCTCACTGAATTCAATAAGATGTGTCTAGTTATACAAGGATATTTATTATGAGATTCCCATATATTATTTGATGAGTTAGAGCACTCTAGAAGTTTAGTTACAGATAAAACCATAATGATAAGCATGGTTATTCAGCTGAAGTACTTGCAACATACTTTTTTTTTTACTCTCAGTGTCTTTGAACAACTTGGCTTCTTTTTAAGTAAGGCCACTGTGATGTTTAAAACATAACATTTTATAAACTACTTCAGTAATGGTGAGCAAATAAACTTACTGCAGAAAGATCACTTCCAGATGTTTCTACAGTGTGGACCAGTGATCTTCTTACAACTAGGTTCATGAGATACATAGATTAATCTGTGAAAAACTGGACAGTTAATCAAGCTCTGTGATTTGCCCTTAAGAAACCATTTCAGGAGTTTTCTGCTGGCTCCCAAGCTGACAGAGCCAAACAGCAATTGTGGTACAGAATTAGCACACACACTGGGGGATCTGCTGCTCACTGAGAAAGCCAAGACAGGTGTCTGCTAACCAGGGCCTCTGGTTACAGCCTCTTCTGTATGACCATCAACTGGTGATGGTCAAGATCCTGAAGGGATAAAGGATGGAAGATGGCAGAATCTGTCCTCAGTCTGGTGGGTGAGATCCTGTGTGAGGCAGCTCTGAAAGGAAAAGGAGCTCAAGAGAGCTGGCAGACCTTTAAGGGCAACCCTCTGAAGGCAGAACACTCCATTCCTGCAACACAGGAAAATACACAGACATACCAGGAGACCTGCTGGGTTTCACAGGGAGCTCATGGCTGAGCTCCAGTATGGAAAGGACATACACAGGTCATGAAAAGTGAAGACAGAAAATAGAAACTTTGCCTCTGCCTGTATTTAGGGAAAAAGACTTAGTGCCTAAAGACACAAGTTCAAGGAGGAAAGGAACTACCAGCATGGAGAAAAAAATCTCAGGAGGACAAAAGCAGGCCCCAAGGTACACAGCAAGAGAACAAGAGACAGGCTCATGAAGGGAAGGTTCTAACAAGATCTTAGTGCCAAAAAATCACTTGGGATAATTAAGCATTGGAGCAGGTTGCCCAGAGAGGTTGTGGAATCTCACTGTGCAGGATCAGACCTGACTGGACAGAGCCTAAAGCAACCAGATCTGAACCCAGTGCTGACATTACTCTAAGCAGGAGAAGTGTGGACTTAAAACCCCCAAGGTTCCAAGGTATAAGTATGAGCTTGATTTGTGGAATGCAGCACTTTTAATTTCTTTAATCTTGTGCCAGGGTAAAGGTATTAAAAAACCCCAACCTTCACAACTATTACATTGGTGCCAGGTCAAGAAGTCTCTGTTAGTTTTCTAACATCAACCAAATATTACCAAAGACAAAAACCTGACGAGCATTTGTGTAACTGCAGAGGCAAAAACTGCTCCTCAGAACTATTTTAAATAATTCTTCACAGTATCAAGCTTATTGGGCTTGTTTTCCCTCTCCACTAATGAAAATTATTTGAACCATGAAAAGAAGTTCACCTTTAATCCCAAATACTGATTCAAAGGAGAAAAAAAAAAAGTGTTTTGTATGTATTACAGATTCATTAAACTAGTCAGCACCCCTTAAAAACTGGAAAATTTCCTAGCAAATGTAAGAGAAAAGGTTGACACATGATGTAAATAGCACTTCAGAGGATATTGAAGCACTGCATTATACAGCCAGGAACAATGCTTCAGTTTCTGTTACAAGAATGTGTGTTTTCAGAGAGAGAAAGTATTCAACCTCACCATCAAGTATGTTAAAGTAATGTCTGTATTAAACAAATACTTCCATGTATTCCAAATTTTAAAATGACCGATTCAAAGCCAGAATCTACAGAACTGTTTTAGATTAATTTCTGCTTTGTGATGCAAATATCTGTCAATTCCCTAGCGTTGTTACCAGTGCTTAGAGAAATATTTGTGTGAACCCTCAGACACAATGAACATTTCTAGCTGCTAGGGCTGTGCTGGTAGATGTACAGCTGGAAGAGCGTTGTGTCATCTGTTGTCACTGCTGTTCCATAGTGGTGGTCTTAGGAAAATGTATTTGTGTTCTGTGTATCTGAAAAAATTTAAGGAAATTTTTCACTGAGGAATGACAAAATCCTTGTCCAAAGAAATGGTAACCAAATAGAATAAGGGTATTGCCTTTAAAGACAGAACTAAATATGGATAAGGCACAAGTATCTGGGTTCCAAAAAAAACTTTCAAGTCACAAGCAGTGTTCTAAGCAGTGATAAATTCACATTTATTTTTAAAGTGTTTGCTTACAGTCATCAACATTTTGTAGTATCCCTTTGCAAATGGATGACTATCCTCCAATTTCTCATGAACAAGCATGTTATTTTATTTAGTTAGTCAGTAGATTAACTGTGGTAGGTAACTGAAACTGACACACATTTTCTCTAACATAATTCCAAGAAATACAAAGCACATTTTTTTTCCTGCATTTCTATCTCATGGCTACAAACTTTTAAAATGAATGGACTATATAAGGGATGCTGTATTTCTAGCAGAAACTAGAAGTACCTCAGAATATTTCCTTATGCCACAGAATGAGAAGAGGAGACAGAAAATACATTTCCCCCCCAAAGTTATCAGAAATTATAGCCAGTAGGCTGTCGTACTTTAACTTTAAAAAACAGGCCTGAACTTTACCACTTTCTGCCTTTACCTTCCAGCAAGGTTTATTTTTGGTTCCTTTCCAACTGAAAAAATGGACTAGGAGATTCTCTTCAGGTTAAAAATAATTAGTAAACCCTTAGAATACTCATTATAAATAGATCAAAGCTTCAACCCAACTTCAATACAAAAGCAAGCCTTTTAGATCAGACTTGAACTACCACCCATTCCAGATACGTCCTGCTGATATCCTACTTTGGGTTCTGTTAAATTATTAACACCAAAATACTGAATAATTCATTATTTAAAGAAAAATAATCAGAAACTTCATGTATATGACTTTTGTACCAATTAAGTTTTCTTTTTAAGCTGGAGTGCTTTTTTTTCCCCTGTAAATTTGTCTCCATCCCTCATGTATAGCTGAAACAAAGCTAAAGGTAATTAGGAAGTCAAGAAAACACAAGCAGGAGCCATTAGGTATTAATTGAAAAGGTAAAAATAAAGATGGTTGTCATGATTAAACTCTCTCACTCTGCCAACAAGTACCTAATTCTTGACCACACTCTTAGATGTCCAGTCACCAGGCAATTCAGAATCAACATATTTGGTTATCCTGTCACATAAAAGTAACAGACAGAAGTGCCTCTGGATGTTACTACCATCTTCAATAGCCAGTTGCATCTGAACAGTAATATAGAAGAAGCTACAATAGGAATCAGAATTCTGGAAAGAACTATATACTTGTTTATATATCAGAAAGTTCTCTTCTGTGCAGAGTCTATAGTTTTAATGGAAAACAGTCAATAACAACTATGTTGCTGGACAATTAAATAAAATATATCAAGGCTCAATATAGCACCAAGAATACAAAAGGAGTAAATTTGAGCCTCTGTATCTTTAAAATTTATAAAAAATAAATGTGATACCAGAAGCATGATATTTAATGGAAACTAGCTTCACTTTATAAAAACACTAGCAAAAAGGTAGTTTATCACTCAGCCTGCAACTGAAAATGATGGCACATTCCTTCATGATCTCTTCACTATAAACATTTCAGTATTCACAGAGGACCACTCAGCCTGCCTTATGTCTGGCTTGTGTGCTTAGCACTTATAAATCAGAGTAACCCCTTTGATGGCACAGTGACAAATGCATATAACAAGTGCATAAAAGAAAATGCCCTTTCACAAGGCATCGGTTCAAATTATCAGCATATGTCAAAAATAGGACCACTCTGCATAAAAATCATCACACTGCAATTACCTCATCCTTCACCAACAAAGATACTTTGCTGAAACACTGGTACTACGAGGTGGAACTGAAATTCACACACTTTCTAAGCATTTTATTGGTTGGGTTTCAGGCAATTCCTTAATTGAAGGGCCAAGCTGAAAGAAGCCAATAAAATCAAAATCCTGATTTGCCAGGATCTTCTCTGAACTTAGAGATACCTATAAAGGGCAAATATGGCACTAAAGTGCATATCATCTTCTAGGCTTTTTTTTTTCTGGTTTTGTTGTTTTTTGTGCTTGTTTTGAGGGTTGGTTTTTTTTCCTTTACAAATTGTTAAGGATGTCATAATATAGAATTATGAAACCCATAGTAATTCTTCCCATGTCAGGACCAGAAAAACACATAGAAAGCCCTTATCTATTTTCCTTTCATACCTGTTATCCAGGAATAAAATTATTCCTTCCATTTACTTTATATTCCCAGATCCTTCAAGCCAGAATCATGTATTTATGTTTGCCCATCACCTTCAGCAATCAATCCCGATGAGAACTTTGCAATTCTCTGTAATACAAACTCTAAACATCAAATAACTTTCATTTACAAATGACTTTTCTTCCACTATTATTTGTCAGAGTATTTGCTGTGTTGACAGCTATTGCTATGAGAAATAAATAGATAAAATAATTTAAAAATACAGGTTACAGAATTTGTATTAAAAAGTTTTATTTGTATGAAAAGAAATATTTCTTTCCTTATTTATTTATTTGTCATCCTTAAATAAATCTTTACAATGACTCAACAGGATTGAAAACTTATAAGAACATGCAGGGAACAACAAAAAGTCTTCTGATTCTCCCATATAAACCAAACAGCCATTCATGCTCCCGCACTGCAATCTCAACTTTCCCAGTATTCCTCCAGTTTTACTCCTTCTACACTTGCATGAATCCACCATGTATATCTGAACAGCTGCACAGTGTATAGTGCCCACTATATTGCTGTATAGCAGCTCAAATAAGCACATCTTTCTTTAGGCTTTTCAGCACAAGCAGACTAAGATGCCTCTATAAATTCAAGTCCTCTGGTGTAAGGTATCTGGCAAAATGAGGCACCAAATGTTTGCCACAAGTTCACAGTGATGAAACATGAAAATATTATTCTGGGCTGCTACCTAGAAATAGAAAATGAAATGAGGTTCTAGGACAGTTTGCAGTTGGGTGAGCTGAAGTTGCAATGTATTTTAATTTAAACGGGAATTTTTACTGCATCACACTTATGCAACTGAGACCATATTCAGATGAACTCATACTTCTAACAAAGTACAATTCCTTAAACTGAGGGGTAGCTTTAACAACAAAAAAAAGTCTTGTTATCTAAATGGCTGCATTTTATTTAAGAAACATGATACCAATTTTAATTGGTACTCATGCAATTAATCTACTTTATACAGACACACAAGTATTCACATTCTTATTAAAGCTGTGTTTTTTCCTGCAGAAAAACAAAATGTAAAAATTATTCAGCAGTTGGAGAAGTCGAACCAAAAACTATTGCCTCTGAGACATGAATAACTCATGGATTGTTACCCAACTCTAGCTTTCAAACCAGCTTCATACAAACCTTTTGGTCAATTTAAACACACTGGAGTGTAGTTGCACGAGCCTCTCATTACCATTAACTGACAATTGAAAAGCAAGGTAGGGTTTTCTTATTGCTCATAAAACTTTGGGAATTTAATCACTCTTCCAGGAAGGAAGATTTGTAGGCAAATCTTCCAGTAATCTTAATGGGAATTCCATGCATAAAAATGTGCATGAATACCGAATTCTAAGAATACAGATTTTTGGTTTAAAAGTTTCTCATTTCCTTTTCTATATGCATGCAAATCAGCATAGTTAGGCATACATTCAAAAGGAATTTTGAGAGATTACTTTGTTAGTGGCATATAAAAGAATATTCACATAACACAGAATCAGGCAGCACTATGGAAGTAGGAGCTTTCCAAGGTCTGTTAAACTAACAAATATGATTTCTCTTTGATTTGCTTTGTAAAAAATACAAGATCACACCTTAGTTTATTGGTTTCAGTGCTTACTGAAACAGGATTGCACAGTGGTTGCCAATTCTACTGCTTAGAAATGGTCAGTCACATATTCCCCTTCTAGGATCTCAGTGCTGAGGGCTCAGTATTCTGCGTTTTTTCCTTACTAAATTGTCATGACAAACTATTATCATTCACTGCAATCATCCATTGAAGAACAGTTCATTCTAAACTTCAGGTAATGAGCTTCTGAAAGTTAATGTTACATTAATTAACACTAAAGACCGTTTAATCTCATATTTCATCAAGATTTAATTTCATTTGAGTCAGTGATAATTGGACTGGTATAAAAAAACATACATGGAAGGACAAGTGGACTATGTGCATTCATATAAAATGTTCATTTCAGAGTATCAACAAGTAGGTAAAATGATGGTACTTCTCCAGAAAAGCTCTTTGAGGTGCCAGGGAAGTTGATAACAGATATTTTCATAAACCTTTACTTTGCTATTTGCTGTCCTTTGTTTGATACTACTATTGATGATTCTTGCTGGCTTTATGCTGGTTTTGGTAGTTGAGCTACTGATGCCTGTAACTGGCATGCTGCTTCTAGGCAGCAGCAAAAGCACTACTTGAAACAAGCCCTTACAGACAATCTGGAATAATTTCCTTCCTCCTTTCTATTTTTGGAAACATATTTAGGTGATAGGAACAAACACTGAAAGAATGGATAAATAGCAAATTAATGTCTGTTATGTAAAAAGAATCTGTACCATTTTCTCCATCGATTTCAAGCTACAGAGTAGCAATGAAATTTTCATTGCAGGTATTCCTGGCAATTAATAGCCAGATGAGTTCCCTGGATTACTGCAAGCTAGCAGCTTTTCAGTCTGTCATCAATCCCTGAATTACTTTACACTCAATCAATGTTCCTTAAACAAAATTCATTTTGATTGAATGCCATATTGTGCCATGTTGGTGAATGCCCACAGGTACTGATATATGACAAAGAAAACTGAACAGTCAGATTCTTATATTCCACTTAATTTTATCACTTGCTGACTTCAGTTATTCCTTTTCTTTTAAATAAAACTCATAGTTTTAATGCCTAGAAAGGGAAATTTCATTCTCAGAACTGAAAATTATATTATTTTAACAAGAAATCTCTGAACTTGAGCAAAACTTCTCTATGTTCACATTCGCACATTTTTACATTTATTGTAAGAATTACCACTTTACATTATGCTGGAAAACTAGAGCTCAAACTAAGACCTTTGCAATTTGCCAAAGTCACACTCTTGTAGTAATAGTAATTTCCAAAATAGTAAATATTTATGGGACACAGATAAGAGTCATGCTCTAGGATTTAGTAGGCTAAATCCTTGACTATTTTTAACTTTGGTGTCAAATTCTTAAGGTTCTCAAAGCTTTAGTCATCAGATTAGTAAGATGATTCAAATATAAATGCAAGATATGTAGCAAACAATATACTGCTAGTAAGAGTTGCATCCTGTGGTACCCTACAGCTATGGTACACTAAGACCCAGCAAAGAAGCTCATTATCACAACAGGAAAGCTGAAACTCACATGTCATTCATATCAAAACACCCACAAAGTACTGCAGCAGTGTGGTAAAAATATAATGATTAAGATACAGCAATGTAGAGTGAAAGCACATTGCACAATTTGCTTCCTCTGGGTTTGTTTCCTTTTTAATGACAGTCCAACACTGCATTCTACAATAATACTAATTTTAACAACCTTGCAGACATAAGCAGATAACTAAGCACTCTGCTTAGCTCCCCACTAAGACTTGGTAGGAAGTCACTGACTTGTTCACACTGGAAGGGTCCTTGGGAGGGCTGCAGTCCAAGCTCCTGTGCAGACATGTGTCAGTGCTGAATTCAGACCAGATTGCTTCAGGCTCTGGCCAGTTGGATCTTAAAAAGAAATTTTACAGTTTCTGGGCAACCTGCTTCCCAGTCTTTATTGTGACAGTGGTAAAAACACATTCCAGAAGTGAATAGAAATGAGCAGTGAATGACTGACATGAAAATTTGGGTATTGTTTTGAGCAGTTTATTGGGGTTTTTTTTTTCCCATCTTAGTGGGGTCAAAAATCTCATTTACTCTGTTACACACACGTTTGAGCCATACAGTCATGCAGGTCAATAGTAGTGGAAAACAATGGTCACCAGACAAATTGTGATTACACTTGGGTGACACTTATTCAATCATTCTACTGGTTGCCAGGTTGAACAACCATCTGTATGCATACTTAATATGCATACACCTTATAAATAGCTAATAAATGATTAAATCAAATTGCTGTTTTCATAATGAATTAGTACAAGATCTGTTATACATGATGTTTGGAATATTTAAATGGTTTAACATACTCCAGTTCTAAGTCAGCTGCAGAGTACTTAGAGCATTTAAGTATTTTTAAATTGCTTGGATGTCACTACAATATTCCAGAACTTGTATAATTTATTTTTTTTTTAAGTAGTCTGTAATTACAGAGTCAAACTATAGGCCAAGTCTCTAAAAAATATTAAAAAAACAACAAACAAACATTTCCCTCTTCAGGCAGAATGGAGCAGAGCAGAAATGATGGCTTGATTTGCATCACACTTGAATATAAACTGCAACAGCTGCTCCATTTGATCAAGACAAAATTTCTTTACTCAGATCTCATTCTGGGAAGCAAAATGTCATTTTTTCCTCAATCAGCTGTGAAGCTGAGCCTGCTTACATAATGTACACTCTTCCCAAGTTTCCAGCATGCTGTATTTGCCCAAGAAAGACTTGGATCATGTACAGATTTTGTTTTGAAGCTCCCACAGTTTCCAATGCCTATGGAGTTACAATGTGTTCAGTGCTACTGAGCGGTGTTGTGAACACTAGAAGGGTAACAGGAAAAATCTGACTGCTGTCAACTCTCTCAAACCTTACACTAGGTGTGGCTTCTCTTACTGCATGAGAAGGACATTAGGGAAGATGGTAATGAAGATATTTTCCATATTTCATAGTGAATCTGCAAACAAAATGCATAGATTTACATGCTGTTGCAACCAGTCTGTCAGAATCTGCATGGAATAAGAAAAGTTATGTCATTTACTATCTGAACAAACAGATGAAAAGTGAAATAACACTGGTCTTACCAGCCAAAGTGATACTTAAGTCATAATGATAATTGAGACACTTATCAGAACTTTTAACATCCTTAAACTACAGAAAGAAAAGAAATAACTGCCTCAGCATCACACTAAAAATCTCTATAGAAAGCCTCTGCAACTACCAGTGGCAGTCAAAGTCAGTCCCTACTTAAAACAATATTTTATACAACTGCCAACAGAACAATTTATAATGAAAACAAATGTAAAGAGCTAAAAAGCATCTTACCAACTCCATGGACAACACCACACATGCAACATACACAGTATTCTCTTTCAAGGTGCACTGAACCATGACAAACATGCATTATTTTACATATACACAATGTCACACAGACATTGTCATCACTCTGGCTCTTCAACCATTATCAGAGCAAGACAAATTTACTTAGGGAGAAGTCTGAATTTTATAATTATCTCTCCCTTCTATAGTTTTTGCACATTCTGCCTGAAAACAAGCTAGAAGGGCAGTATCTCCTGAGCTGCTAAAACCTGCACACACTTTCCTTCAGCAGAGTTCCTCACCAGCCGCAGGACACCATTTATCTTACAGTCCCCTTGCTACTTTTAAAAACAAAAGCATAGCAATGAAAAAATACATGAGCATTCAGGAAGCTGAACACTGAGGAACTGTCCACTTCTACTAAAGCAAAACCAAGTCCTTTTTATTGCCACACACTCCTTCACATCAATGGAATCAAATGGGTGTATGTTAGAGTCACACTTCAGAACATCACTAACAGTGGGATTCATAACACTGCAAGCAAGTCTTATAGCTGTTAAACAAGCCTTTCATCTCCAGGCATGTTGGTGTCACTGGGTAGAACTCTGCAGACTTTAAGCCTCCCAAGGAGAATTTGTAGCAAAAGAATTCCCCTCTTTCCATTTTATACCCAGCAACCACTGAGGGGTGCACCCCTCACAACTTCCCTATAGTAGCCTTCTGTGTGACAGTAACTACTGCTATCTTATGTTTTGGTTCAAGTATCCCATTTGGCTCAAAGCAACAAATCCTTTCACGTTGTCATAAGCAGATCATCCATCAACACCAGACTGAATTGTAACATCAGCTTCCTCAAACACTTGGGTTCCACGAAAAGAACTAATTTGACAACTTCCATGGTTCCTCTGTTCCACAGCTCAGTTTGAAGCTGTTCAACTCTGCACTTTTGCTTCTGCCTGTTAAGCACTCTGCATTAGAGCCATCCATTTCATCCCAACATTTTAGCATTTTCCTGTAGCACTTGGGTGCTTCTCCAGGAGAATTTCATGTTTTGCCTTGGTTCTTGTTCTCTGCTAGCTTGGCAAAATGTCTCCAGCTGGTGGATATTTTTCTCAGTACTTCAGTGTCTTGCCTCAAAGCTTCTCTTTATTGTGAGGCTCCAATGCCATCGTTCCTTTGAACACTTTCCCTTGTGCTGGCACTCTGCCTTGGTATTGCAGCATATTCATCTCAGTGCTTGGGCCTTCCAACCATGTACTTCTACAGCCTTATCTTCAAGGCCATGAAATTTCCCCCCAGGACTCTGCTCCAAATCCTTCCTTCATAGGTGCTGCTTTCCTTCTCCATTCTAAATTGTGCAGGATTAAAGCAGGGTCTGACAGACAGTGACATAACACAATGCTCCTAGGTAACACAATGTGCTTTCCTTCATCCCTCCACCCCATCCAAAATAAAATGGGCAAAATTTAATTACTGAGTGATCACCAACTCCTGACACAAAGTTAATGCAGTGAAGTCTGACCAGTTTGTTTTCCTTTCTGAGAAAAAAAAAAATCAAGAGAATTTTGTCATTCCTGGCTGGGTAATCCAAGTGGTACTGTCACCAGAACACCTGGTGTAGTGTTACTGTTACTTCTATTCCTATTATATGTCTACTTGAAACATTTCACTCTTCAAATCAGACTACACTTATCCATGTTTTCAACAAGAAAATTCCAACAGGAGAATGACATCAAGCTTCATGAACTAAAACAAATGTTTCTTAGTGTAGGTGCTTGCTTTTGCAAACAAATGCTCCTACAGAATACCAAATTTCAATAGACTACCCATCAGTGTGAAGTTCATTCTGATGGTTTCATGCCAAAAAATACAGGATTCATTTACCAATCTTTTTCCCAAGTTGGCCACTTCTCTGAGCAGTACATGGAGAAGTTAACCTATTAGATGTTCTCAAAAGCAAAGTCAGCAGCTCTTTAACACTGAAAATATTGTTTCATTAAATACACTAAGCTGAATTTTTATATATGTCTTAAAAACAGATACACTAACTTTGAGTGACATATGATAGATGCAATCCATGTTTTTTTATCAGTCAGCATAGCTCAACAGACATCAATCATGATATGCACATTTATATAGCTGTAAAAAAATCTTATACATACATGAATGTTTACACTAGACCCTGTAAATATATTCAGCTCTCTTAACACTGAATTAATTTTTGTAGAAAAAAAAAGTAATTTAAAATTAAAGATTCCTATAAATAGTTCTTCAAATAACACTGACAGATCTGGGCTTCCCCCCTTATATCAGGGATCTGTTTACTAGAGCTCTATCAGTAGGATGATAGAGTGAAATCAAGACACCATCACAAGCCATCCAACTTTTAAATCTTACTCTTGGGCAAGTGCTGTGCAAGAGAATGAAAAAACCAAACAAGCAATGAACAACATTCTTATTAGAGTCCTCATCGTGTCCTGAAAGCAGCAGGGTTTTGAGATAATGGCAACATGCAGCTATTTACAACTTGTTAACCTTAACACTGAGCTCTCAGAGCCAAACTGTCTGTGCACTAGCTGGCATTTTTCCTACAATCTTGCAGGCCTTTGTGAAGGAAATAGTCACAGGATTTCAAATCATCTTTTGGAACCTGTTCTTTCATAACAGGAAATGCTCCTTTTAGGGCTTATGTCTGTGGAAAAGTAGGACTCGTTGGGAGACAAACAGGCACAGAAAGGTAGGTAGTAGATACAAGAAAACAAGCAAAATGCTTTCCAGTCATCTAGAGAAATGACAGTCCAAATGTAGATTCTGGTAAAAAAAAAAAATAAATGTAAAGCACATGAATGAGATCTACCAAGCTGCAACAATGATATTTAAAACACACCCAAGTGCAACAGCACCAGAAAACACATCACAAGACCCTTCTACTGACCTTCCACCAAGAGGCTGCAACACAAAAATCTCTCTGTGTGAAAGAGTCACTGCTTTGTGTCCTGGGGTATTTCAGTCTATAGCTAGAGCAGACCTGAAGTCCTTGTTCTTGTCCCAGTTGACCTCCATTGTCACACGGTTACAAACACTGCAACTGGAGCCTGCTCAGGAGGATTCTGCACATGGCTATTTCAGGGCAGAGATGAATTTAAATTCATCTGCTTCACCAAGAAGTTTGCTCAAACCTTCAAACCCAATGTTTAGCTCACACCAAGATGTCTTCACTTAGCCCATATCCAGGACTAACCTACAACAAGTGCTTTATCACCCAGTCACCCCTCACCAACAAAGAAAGGGGAATGAGGAAAAAAAAAAAAAAGAGAGAAGACCTACAGATTGACACTTAAAGGGATTTAACATAACAACCAAAGTGCTTGTACTGTAATTGATAGTTATACTCAGCCCAGTGGTAGCATGGAGGTCACAGTAACACAGAGGCAGCCACCAGAAACACACAGAAAAGCAGAATCAGGAAACCCTTCATCCTCCCCAAACTTCTCCTTTTATACTGAGCATGCTGTTTGTGGAATGGGACACACCTGTAGAGAACACAGGGCAGCTGCTCTGCTGATTGCAAACTGCTAATGGCCTGCAGACCAGGGCAGGCCTAGGATTCTATCCCAGTGACACCAAGACATCAATTACAGCTTTTATGACCACAGCATGTCCATGAACATACATAAGAAACACACACATGGGCCTTAAATCCAAACCAACCAAACAAAACAACCCACACATTCTTATCTTGAAAAAAATACTCAGTGGCAAGTAATCTTTACAAAATATTAAGAAAAATCAGCAAAAGTATCAATCCTCTTGATATCACAGTGATTTTACTTGGAGTCCTGAATGTTTCCAGTATGAAAGGGATCCACAGTCATGTAGTGAGCTGGCAAAGTCGTGCTGTGAATGGCAGTGTCAGCTGGAACAGCCTATTCATGATGATGAGGCACTGTGGGTACAGCAGTTTGTTATGCGGCTTATTTGCAAAGGGTGTGACCTCTTGGAAAGCTGATTGAATGTAAAACCACTGTTGTTGTGTTCAACAGATGCAGTAATGACACAGTTCAGGTTTTGTTGTATCCAGGATGTTTGTGCCTCACTGAAGAGTTACACCAACAAAACAAAACTAATGCCAACGTTCACCCAAACTGCAACCAACCTGCCTTCTTCGGGGCAGATCTAGAGCTTTCTGAAGAAGCAACAGATCATCATCTGCAAGAAAATGGTGAGAAGAATCTTGGGTGACCAATTTAAAAGTATGAGGTAACAATTTTTGATAAATTAGTTTAGAAATATTTATCTGCATTGTCTCTTTTATCAGTATGTTCAAGACTGATCCTTTTACTGCATCTTTAATACTTCAGATGAAAAAAACCAAGGATTAAACAAACTGTTTCATCACAAATTGCAAGTTTTTACTGGCATGCTGGTGGTTCAGTCAAGCTTGAGTAAGTAATCAAGGGTATGAAGTGCCTGGTGGAAAGGCAAGCCTTTTAGCAGTCCTGTGCTGTCACTTTTTGATTTACCAAAAAAAGTAACTCGCCAGAGGATTGAGCTGGGGTTTTTAATTTTTTATTTATTTATTTAATCTACAGATCTTTTATTAATTCATTTTTATTTAATTTAGAAAATCAGATTTTCAACATAAGGCCCTCCAAGTTGATTAACTATGCAGTAAGGATTTTTTTCTTCCACTCTAATGCTTTTTCTAATCTAGAAATGAAGGAAATATTAGTCTCAGGCTTCTTCCCTTCAAATTCAGATCAATGCTGACTTTCCTACAAAATTCTCCAAACAAAATAGTGAAACTGCTTCTCATCTTGCAAACACACTTACTTTTAATCATACTTTGTATTTCATTACATAATGCAGCAGTACAGACCATTTAAAGAGAGACAGCTTTTTGGTTTGTAAATCATCCTCTGGGTTTCTGTTTCATAACAAATGTACAGATAACTCACATTCATCTTCTCTTTAATGACTACTCCCAGTAGAATGTTTACAGCTTTTTTAACCTGTAAATCTGATGAATCTCTCAAGAGATTCATTAAAAACTTGAACAGGATTTTCTTCTCTTGCAACAAACAATACTCTGGTAGTACTTTCTAATAATGAACACATTCCAAGGGAAATTGAAAATGTGTCATTTCCCTATGGTCATGCAGCCCATACATATTAGCTATGATGGTAACTATACATTTAACTTACACTTTCTTGCCTGGCTATGATTGCAATGAACTGTCTTTTGAGAGTATTTTATGGTGATTCCAATAAAGGAAGGAGCAGAAATCTTTGTGTTCTGAGTTTGTGGATACCAGCTTATATTTGCATAACACTATTTTCTTGTAGTTGCACCAATGCAAAACCAAACAGAATCTGTTCATATATCTGTGCCTTATTCAGAACATTTCATGTGAAGTTGCTACAATGAACATTTGTAATAACTTGATAGACAGCCTGGATTAGCATTAGACTGATGTAAGTAGCTCACATTATATCCAAAGCTGTTCATGTGTGGTTCTATAGCCTATTCCTGACCATAAGTCAAGGGGTAGCTCCTGCTATCACCAGTTCACATTGGTTCATCAGGGCATTTTTTTAACTAAGATTTGTCTCAAAACATAGCCCATCCCTGAATGTGAGATAGAAAAAAATCACTGTAAATGTTCCCAGTCAGTGGCACAAATAGGGAACTTAAATGATAAAGAACTGAAAACCAGTTCATCCCCTCCTCCAAACAGTAAATAAAATGGCAAAAAATTATTTTCTGCTGGAGATGACTAATGATATTGACAATTTTCTATTCAGCACCATCAGGGTTGATCATCTCAAAGCAAGCCTAAGCCCCCAGTCTAAAATACATGCAAGCATGGAGTGCACATGACACATCTCTTTCTCTGGCATACACTTTTTTTTTAATAGAATATTCTGCATATTTAGGAAATTCTACAACATACCATAACAGCACTATATTATTATAATGGAAAAAATGATTCCTATGTAGATTACCTGCTGGAACTCAGGGAAACTTGGATTTAGCTTCTTGGCCTACCAAAGATTTCCCTGTATACCATCTGCTCTTTTCATTTATTTAAAATCCACATCTGCAGCATTCTGAAAATATCAGACTGAGAGCATCTAATGGTACAAGTGCAATACAGCCTTTTGCATACATTTGTTAAGATAAACAAATAATTAGGATAAGAAGCTTTCCTCGATGTAATCTGAAGGAAACAGTCCAGCATTGCAGAGCAGTTACATTTAATGACCAAGCAACTAGGAATAAGCTGCAAATAGTGGAGATTTATTGAAATACTGTAGTAACACCTAAGACATTTTCAAAGGAAATAAAGTGTTCTTGTTCAGACAGCAGAAACAAAATGGGTAGTGAAATGGTACAGCAACAGTCAAGGGTGGAAAACAACAAATGAAAACATTCAGTATTCTGCTGAGCTTTCAGCTAAAATTGGCCCAAATAAAGCAACACAAACCCATGGAGGTAATTTTTAACCTAAATTTCAGTTAAATTTAGCATATGCAGTATTATGATCCTTCTAGATGTTTAAAAACCATACCAATGACATCATGTTTTCTAGACAGCATGGAAAATAAGTGGAAGTATCTGAAAGAAGTAATCTAGTCTAGGTTCAACAACTACAAATCATGAAATGCTAGTTCAGGCTCAGGCACCATCATAACTATTTTGCAGTGCACAATTTTTGTTTGCCTGCCTGCTTTGACAAGTAATTCTATGATGATGCAAAGAATAAATTAGAGCTTCTCTAACAGTAAAGATCCTTTCCAAAGATTTTTTAAGAACCTTGGTTTCATTTACAGTGGTTTCTTATATCTAGACAAAGTACTTATAGTTCTGTCCATAAAAATATTGTCTATTCTCAACCTTATCTTCTCTCACCCACCCAGTCCATACACTGTGAAGTCCCTCTCTAGAAACTGCATTTTAGTTATGGAACCTCTCAATCACCATCCAGCCACTCTTGTAGTAAAGAGCACTAATGAAGCATCAGCAGAACACTCTTCACAAATATAAACAAAATTACACTCCACCTTATGTGTCTGCTCCAGAAAACCCCCAGGAAAAACTGAATTAACAAGTCTGTCTCACAGCTCTGAATGTTAACTAACTTAGGTCTTGCAGGACTAAGGGAACAGAAGCAGTCTCAGGTTTTCTTGCCCTCAGCACAGTTTATAAAGCTGAGGCTTCTGCTTTCCAGTTGTTTTCTACAGAAGAACAAAAACGTACAGCAGGTCCTCCCAAGGAAGAGAAAGGAAGGTAAAATGTGTTTCATAGATCAAAAGCAGTACTTTAAATTGTATTCAGACCAGCACTGTGGAAAGGCAGTGAATAGATGACTTGTTGAAGTGGCAGCCTGTCTATATAATCTCAGTTCAAGCAGGCCTCCAAAATTACACCAAATAGCACACACTCAGCCAGGAATAGCAAACAATGTTGAGATCCAAATCCAAGAACAAAAATAACAGCTCTCTTCTGTTCTAGTAGGTTGTCTCTTCCTGACCTGTTCCTCACTTCTTCACTACTGCTTTAACAACCAGAAGAGCCAGGACATAGCAAGCTGCTGAATTTGAGCAGAAAATCACAGCCAAGACAAAGCCAAAAGGTACAATCTATATAGAGGAGACAGTGTCTTTTTCATAGAACCACAAAGAGTTTCAGAGTGGAAGACACCTCTGGAGATGCTTTCTAGCCAAACCTTCTGAAAGCTTCTAAGTTACATTAGGTTGCTTAGGACCTTAGGTCAAGCTTTGAACATATCCAAGGATTCTTCTGAATATTAAGTGAATGCTTTTGTGGTATGTAAAAAAAGATAAACTGTTTCAGGTATTTCTTTTGGTTTACTACCAAAATTACCTTATGTGCTTGAGGCTTCAAATATAATGCACATTTTTTATCACTAGGAATCTCAAAATACACAGTTTACATTTGGAAAATGGAAAATGGGAAAGGTTCTAGTGGAAATTAACATGCATACAATCACACCGAGGTCAAGGACATCAGGCAACTCTTCATATTGACAATATGGAAACATGGAAGTACAGTGAAGGCTCCCACTTAGGGGGTCCCTCATAAAACTGAGATGAACTCCTAAATATGTGAGATTAGCTGTTGCTAATACTGCATATGCTAACCCACAAAGGACTTGACATGTTTCTCCCTCCAAAACAGCTATGGCTGATGTTGTAAGGACTGCATCAGCCAAAGCTGCATATATCCAAGGAAAGGAAAGAGGCAATCTGCCCTAACTGTGGTTCAGAGTGATGGGTGCCATCCTTCATCTGTACTCTGCATCACAGAGTAGTCTTAGCAAAAGTGATAATTCTCTCAGTACTCAGACTAAGAAATACCTGAACAGATCTAACTTTTGTGAAATTCATCAACAGGAATTTTCCTACCACAGTAACTTCCTGAAATTCTTTCCTATAATATTTTGCAGTTTCACCATTCCAACTCAATTGTCCCTTAGAGGTCCCCTACACTGTGACTTCCCTACATCTCTCTTCCCCATCAACCATATTTTTGTCACAGTGTTAGGTATTTTTAGATATACATATAACCACATATATGGTGGTTAAAGAGATGTCCTGACCAAGTTATCTCTGTAAACACTGAAGCATCCCAACCTGTTCAGGAAGTAGTTTCTGTTGGTTGATTAATATCTCCATCAACCACCATCTCTCTTCAGGTCAGCAAAGGGATGACTTTAGCTTCAGCAATGCCTAAATCAAGCCATAGATCCAACACTCTGAAGTGACTGCATTTCCAGAATTTAGTTAATCTAGCAATAGCCACCTGCCAGCATCATCTAAATCACTTACTCTAAACCTTTTTCCAATGATTTCTCTCAAGCTTTTTTAGCGTTTATAATACAATAAAACCTGAAAGTACTGAACCTGCCAACATGAATTACATATGAAGAGCTGAGACTGTACACATTTTCTGCAGACTGATGTTGTACTGGTTTTGATTCAGACGTGATTTTTTAAATAATCATTTTTGTTAAATGCAGTACAACAAAAATACAGATGTTGACATCAAGAGGACTCATAACAAATGGCACTTATATGAAGCCAGATGAAGCTTTCATCAAACTTAACAGCAAAATATTCTGGGTTTTTATGTTTTCCCACTGACGTTAAACAATAACCAAAACTTGAAACATGATTCAAATTAGCAAGATATAAAAATAGCCAAATAAACCAGCTACTGAACAAATGGTTTAACACAGTATGCAAAGCTCAACAGTCCCTAATAGCAATAATATGGGGGTTTTTTTTGTAATTTAAAAATACCCTACACAGGGATTCCAAAGAGCACTATTCACACACAGAATTGGAGCCAAATTCCATTCTATTGTTAGAAACTTCTTACTGAATTGGAGCTCTGTAATGCAATACAATCACAAAAAAGACTGTCCTGTCACACAGCATAGTTACCTGTTTCTCCAATCTAATGGATAGTACAATGATTTCAGGTTTAGTCCACCATTCTACAATGAATAAAAATAAACAGTTTTTATCACAAAGTCAGGCAAATTTCAGTCAGTTCCTTTTTACTAAACTCTTCAGTGCTTTGAATTCTGCTTATTGCCTCAGTTTGTCTGACTGGCTTTTAGACTAACAGAAAGTAAACCAGATCTCCTTTTCTGCCTGGAATTCTTGCTTATTATGATTGTCTTAAAATATAACTGAGTCTTCTTCCAGTGCTGAAGGTTCAGCTCAGCAGCAGTTAGTTAACTGTACAAGCTGGCTGGTGCTTAACGATGTTTGTTTGATGTCACAAAATACAGAATGTTGAATCAGAAGTAATAGGCTCCAAACTGAACCCTCATCATGATCCTGTACAGCCTTACTATAACAGATTGATTTCTGTGACAGCTTTTCTAATTCTGCTCCTCCTCTTCTCCACTGAAGTATTTTAAATCTGCTGGGATAAAATAAAATTGATAAAAAAGGACATAATCATTCCTTTAAAAAGTTTATTTTGTACAACTGTGGTGAGGTCTGCAAGTTTTTAGCTGAAGTTCATCGTTTGCTTTCAGGTTTTTGATGGATAATCATCCTTGAATCCCACCATATTTTGAATACTGGATATGACTACTTTAAATGCCTCTAATATTCAAAGCAATGTAAGAAAACATGGATGAGGTACAAATTGTAACAGTTGTTAGCAAAAGTGGTCCTGTTTTCAAAACCACTTAAAGCTTCCTGAAAGCAAACAAGCCTTGGGCTCTTTCAGAGTCCCATGCACTTGAAAAAGGGACTTGGACACCAAAACAACAGAAGTTCTTTTAAAAATATTACTCCTGCCTCAGTTCCATGGTAAGAATTTTTAGGTTACTGCTTTTTGTCTTCAATTGACAAAGTTAATTCCAAGACACATTGTTTTCAAAGAACAACTACAAAAAATCTTGGCTTCTGTATTGCTGAAGAGGAACATGAATTCTTTATTATTTTATTTAGTTCCTCATTAGTGCCTAAAGGAGGCAGGGGTTATTATATATATT
>JAOEGS010011376.1:5245-44448 GCA_025447755.1 Corythornis vintsioides | reverse complement strand
TAACGGAAGAGGAAGAAAAACCAAAAAAAACAAAAAAAAAAAAAAAAAAAAAAAAAAAAAGCCATTTGTTTTATATACTCAAGAATTACATGGTTTTATGTCATGCACTACACTTTATAATATCATTTTGGCTAAATGCTCTTGATTTCAAAATGCTTATCATATTCAGACTCGTATTAGCAAGTGCCTTGATGTTCCATAAATAATTATTGTATTAAAATGCCTGTATTACAATGCTTTGACATTTCTGAAATGTGAGAATAAGCCTGAAATGTTTTCACATTTCTCTACTGTAAGCCAATAATAAAAATGATATAAATATGGACTTAGTCATATTATTAGGACAATTAATACATTAAAAATATTCTGACTGGCTTTAATTATTTCTTCATCCTATAAGTTGCCAAGTTCTACACCACTCTTCAATAGTTCCCTAGCCCCTTCAACTGCAGCATTAAATAAGAAAGCATCACAGTAGATTTGAATCTGCTGGGGTTGATTTTTTGGTGCCTTTTCTATGCCATTGACAGACAGCAGCATGAATTCCAATAGTTCCTATAAATTACTTCAAAACTGTTTTCCCAGCTCCCAGTTTTCCCATACAACCCACAAAGAGCAGAAGTTCCAAGTGCAATTCTTATTTGTTTGCTTGGGTTTTTTTAATACTATTTAAGTACAGGTTCATACCTGAGCTCTCAGGAAAAGGAACCCTAAACATGAAGTGTGTAACATAAAAGTGAGAGGGCATTGATGTTAGCTGCCAAGACACATAGCTGATAAAAATATAAACCATATTTTAAATGTAACTTCTCTTTAAAAGATGGTCTTGTTACAGAATAAATGAGGGCACTTGTGTTAGTTAGTGAGAATTTACAGCTGGCAAAAAAATTAATGTATTAACAAATTTTGTAGGCAATTTTGTTCTTTTTAAGAAGAACCTTCTATGAGAAAACATGATCTCTTTCCTTTATCCTTTTCAGAGCAGGGATGAGAGGAAAAAGAGATTCATTAATACACACATTAGCATTAACAGGCAGAGAATGCAATCATTAGTGTCATGGCTCAGGTGTTTTGTGAATGCAACTGTAGGATCAAATCATATCACACTAATGTAAATTGCACTGAAGCTCTCTACCAGATTTTCCTATTATTTGAGTCAAACTTGTTTTGTCACAGCTTTATGAAGGACACTGACAATAGAAAACTAGCCTTCATTATCATCATCTTCCCCTTTTTATAAAAAATCAAATCAATAATCAAGCTGTCAGAGTCTATTTTCTGCAGGTTACCCTTTCTGCTTCTGGTAGGATGGGCAAATACTTCACAAGTCAGAGCTATAAAAAAAGGCATAAAACAGAAGTTTTAACTATTGGGATTTTCTAGTAGAGCCACAGGTCAACAGTGACTCCAAAAAACAGGGATGAAAAAATATTACACCCTTATTAGTTTACAAATAAAGTTCTTTACATAGAATTATTAAAAAAATGTTAACTGAGTCGAGAGTAAAATCTCAGTTTTGTACTTGGAAGGGTATTGACTGTTTCTGGCTTAGTGTACATTGTGTTTGTTTCTGTACTTGCTTTTCTTTACTATTTAACTAAATGCTATTTAATGCATTCATAAGTAGCATGATTCCATTGATTAATTGCTGCTGATGAGATTTACTCCACAGTAACAGCTGGAGAAAAACTACTGAAAAAGACCCAGAGAAATAGGCACCACTCTGAAGTCAGTGATATTGTATTTGTACTGTGATGAAAACTCAATGTAGAGCCACATTGAGGAAGGTGGATTTTTCCCCACAGAGCAATCCTTAGCCTCCAGCGTGGCTCCCAAGCATGCTGTTCCTTTCAGATTTCAGCTGGTGTAGCTGCAGGATGCCCTAGAAGGGAAGATTCCTCTGCACCCTGCTCGGGTCCCAGGAGGCTCCTCTGGCACCAGATCAAACCACTGTGCAGTTGAGCAGCCAGTCAGAGCAGCTCTTTGGGCTGACACTATCTTTAGTGTGTTCTCTTTCTAGTGGATAGGTGAGCTGAACCAACTTGCCTTGCACTCATATTTGATAGAGGCAACACAGAAGCTGGAATCTTTCTTGAGAGAAAAGCTCTGCTCTGGGATTAAATTTTTTATCCACAATTTTTCATTCACAGTCCAAAATTCCAGATACTCTTGGTGGTAGTTCCAATCAGAATTGGCACTAAACTTCCTTCTGGTGTTTAAAGAAAAAAAAAAAAATCTAAGTTAAATTTCTCATGGTATCATGTGATAGCTCCTATCAAAGTGCCTGAGCACCCTTGAAGTTTAAATGGCCTCATTTACACATCTTGTTCTGACAGAATTCTAGATTATCATTCTGTCCCATGGGGAGAGAGATCACAATTTTGTCACTTGTGTATAGAAAATTAGCATACCAAAGCTGTACTCAAAAGGGGAAAACAGCCTTCTGTGTTTTTAGACCCTTCTGTTGAATACAAAGTGTCTTAATAAAGGGTTACCTGCACCAAACCACAGCTATGGCAAGGAAAACACAGCTTCAAGTTCTCAAAATACAAACCTTATGCTGACTACATTGGCATAGGATGCATCAAAGTTACCAAATGGAAAAAATCAGAGTTACCTGAAGTGTCAAGACAAATTGATCATGGATAGACTAATAGACAGCTGCAGAACCACTGCCTGGGAAAGGATCTGTGGAGATCTCTCATCCAATTCCCCAGCTAAAGCAGCTCCACCCAGAGCAGGTTGCCCAGGCAGGTCTGGAGTAGCTCCAGAGGAGACTCCACAATCTCTCTGGGAAGCTTGTTCCAACCCTCACAGGAATCAAGTTTTTCCTGATGTTGAGGTGGAACTTCTGTGTTCCAGTTTGTGCCTTGTCCTGTCGCTGGGCACCACTGAAATGAGACTGGCCCCATCTTCTTGACACCCACCCTTTAATTCTTGTTAAGCACTGATAAGATCCCTGCTCAGTCTTGTCTCCTGCAGGCTAAACACCCCCAGGGCTCTCAGCCTTTCCTTGTAAGGGGAATCCAATCCCTTACTCATCCTCATAGCCCTCTGGGATGGAGGGATGCAGAGGCAGCAGCTCCTGCATGATCAGGAATCTTCCATTTCCTCCACACACACACACTTGGAGGCTCTAGGGGAATTGTCTTCATTCAGAAATTTCAAGTAATTCCTCTAAGCAATTTTTCCCAACCGTGTTCAACTTGGTATCCTAATGGTTCAGAATGAACCAAACTCTGATTTCTTGGTTTTGTCTGCTGGGGGTTTCCTTTCCCAAATGAAGTAACAGCCTAGAAAAATGTGGTTTAGGATTTGTTTTATAGAATTTCAAAAGCAAAACTACATTGAAAAGTTCTTCACTCATTCAAGACAGAAAATGTAAGGATAAAAAAGTGTCAGCCATATTCTGGAAAGCCTCAGCAGCAGCACAGACAGAAATGGTGCTAAAACAGACCCATTTCTCCTGCAAAATGTGGTTGCCAGAGGTAATTCTGCTCTCCAAAATAACCTGAAGAGCCTCAGCTGCCTGCAGCCAATATTTGCTCTTCTGAACCAGAGGATGACTGTATAAGGGAAAGTCAATGGGTCACATCAACAGCAAACCCACCAAATCCTTGTCTGGTTCTGATTTGGAGGTTATTTCTCCCTACAACAGAGTCTGGCTTGCCCTGGAAGAGCAGCTTGTCATTCCATTTGCCCTGAACTCTCAGAAACTATTATCAGAGGGGACATGAGTGGAGTTGCTCTCAGTCTTTCAGATTGAATCTTTCCACAATTAAGTGCTTTCTAAACCAGAAATACACTGCTGAGGTGACCCAATAGCCCCCTGATTATGGCATTCCCCTGGAGAGGGACAGATACAAACTCCATTCCCCTTTCTACTGAATACTTAATGCAATATATAAAACATTCAGTGTGGCAAGTACAGAAGTGTCTAGTTTTTTAATCCCACTGAGGCTTAGAGCTGAGGTAAGAATTTATATGCTCAAGGCTGTGGAGACCAAAATAATTCCTAGTGTGCATCAAAACAAAATATCACTAAAAATCCTAGAGAGTCAATGAAATCATCACCTGCAGGGATTACAAGGGCAACCTGTGTGTTTGGTAGGGTAGAATGGAGGTGATCAAAAACCTGATAGACACCCTAGTGTCTCTGATTGGCATCTTCTCTAACCACCCTCAACCCAGAGAACCCCACCAAGTCACTGCTAGGAGCAAACATTTTTCCCTACACTGCCCAGGCAGGAACAAAACCAAGCACGGACACAAAAGCACTGCAGAAGATGAGAAACATGGGAAACATTCTCAGGAATCTTTTGAAGACACAGTGGTAAAAAACACTAAGAGCACTAACTAACACAAAACACTTGATACCAGCCTTTGTGGGTTTTGAAGCAACAGCTACATTAGCAGAGGTAAAGCAGGAAAGAAAAAACACACAGGAGCAGTGCCTGAAAATTGCTATCAAACAGATCTTGAGAGGAGCTAACAAATGGTCTCATTTATTCATCTTCTCAAAGGAAGGCCACAGGAATCTCAGGTTCACAGATACACTCTCTTTTGCCAACCTTGCCTGTTGGGGAAACTCTTGATCTCCAAACAAGACTTCACAACCAGATAGGATTTATAATACTGAAGATTAGATACATGAAAATGATTGCTTATATTTCTCTTATCAATAAATGCAAGGCCATCTGGATCAAAAAAAAAAGTATACTCAGAATATAAGAAGTATATTGGTGAATTTTCAAAGTTGTTCTGTATTGTAACCTCAGTCATCAGTGCTGTTAGATCTGCTCTCTTATTAATGGTCCTGGGTAACTGGCTGCCCAGTTAGTGGACACAACTTGGAACCAGCTGTACTACATGCCCCTTGTGTATTCAGGACATATGGAACAGAAATTACCAGGAGAATAAGAGCATGGGAAAAGCTGGATGCCTCTCTGCTGAAAAGAGAGAGTAGAAAGCATAATTATATCATTATAGTTAACCAGCTTCCATTTTTTTCCTATTCATTATCTATTTAATTATTTTCTTCATGCTTCTCTTCCCCACCCAGTAACTAGTAGCACAGATGTTAAAAAAAAAAAAAGAACATTTAATCTGAGATAACCTTATACTAATTAAAATAATGGTTTTATTAATGTACAGACTTGAGAGAAAAACCTATATTTTAAAGGTAAGAAGTACTGGAGACAAATCTGCAAAACTTTGTCATAAATTCAAAAGTAACAACAGCTTCAAGGAGCAGAGAGCACTCTACTGCTAGGTGAGCTTCCCATTACAGGAGAGTGGTTCACTCTGTGTGCTTAACAGTGGAGTGTGGCAAAGTTCAGCTGATTTCCAAAATTAGAAAGCCATGTGAGAAACTGCAGATGTGGTCTCTGTTTATTTGTTATGACACTTGCAGCAACTGTATTTTAGACATATCAGGTACTCACAACATTTAATGTATGTTATCTCCCCCTGAAGTGTGTTAGATAGAAGTGCTCTTCATATCTGCAAGTTACTGACTCATTTCTCCTGCAAGCAGTGCTGGGATCTTATTGCTCTTGAGGATATTGTCAAATACTTGCAATAAAAATGCCCCACAAACAACCTTGTACTTGCCCAAGTTTTGCCTTGGCTGAGTGATATCTTGAAATCTCACAAAAGGGAGTGTTAGGTTCTCTTCACTGGAAAGGCTGATTGTTTTCCTTTATGTTTAATAGTTATATGAATTAATACCATAAGGAAAGATCAAGACAGGAATTTGTCTTGAGACACAAGAGATTCTCAAGCTAACCATCTTATCTGGCAGTTACCCTTGTTATTGTCAAGTTTCACTTTAATTCCAAGTTACAGAACGGCCTTATTTATCAAAATGTGTTACTGAGAGTTTGGCAATAAATTAAAGACATAAAGGAGAGGCAAAGTAATGCAACCCAACCCTGAAATAGCAGCAAGATCACTGTGGTCACATCAGTTCTAACACCATCACTTCCTCACTCTGCATCCTGCAATACAAGCCTTACACCACCTCTGCCAGCTCAGAGAGATCATTTTTCTTTGCTGAAGACAGAAGAGAAGGAAAAGGTTGCTCTGGCAGTGACAGATTTTCAGGAGGATGTACTGAAAAAGGTAGTTTAATTCTACTTAAGATGTCATTAACTTCTGTGTGTCTTTTCTCTGGCTACAAGTTGTGCCCAATCTTTTCATGCATGTTTTGTGCAGTTAAGAACCTGCAGGGACACTGCACAACATGACAAAGCTCAGATGCAGAAAGAGCTGCTACAATCAAATAAATTCTAAGTAATCATTTTTCTTCATCTTTCATCAAAAACGTTTGGTTCTGTATTAAATATGCATCCAAATACAAAATCTATTCTCAATTACAGATCAAATCTTAGAAGGGGTTTTAATATGCATACAATATTGTTACAGTAATAATTTGGGTTATAAATAATAGAAAAGCAATAATTCAGCATACACTGAAATTATCAAAGCCCTTTTTCCAATCCTACTGAAAGGCATCTGATTCTACAGACCTTTCTCTGCCTCTACACAGGTGGTCAGTCACAAGTCACCAGGTCATCTATAGCACTTCTGTTGACACAGGATATTCCCAAACAGTTCATTTTATTGTGCTTTATTCTGCCTACATACATGGAAATCTTTGAACATTTACAGAAAGAAGCAAAAGTGATGGAGTTTACAGCAGCTCTGCAGCTGGACAATACAGCTCTGGCCTCCAAGCCACTCCTCTCTGACCAAATTTCCCATCTACTTTTTTCCAACAGAATAATAGCAGTATCATAAAGAGTAACCTCTGTAGCTGAGCAGCTCTGCAGTCAGTAAAGTTTAGTGGATTTACTATTCCAACACATATTTAAAAGATAATAAAATACCTCTGTCTAAAATGAATTGACTTAGACACCACACAAGCAGGGCAACAGTGTCAAAAAGCCAGCTTAAAACCATGGCTGATCCTAAACAGCACAACTTAGGGTTTTGTTCTGAATAATCATTTTTACACACACACCTTCAATACTGGCATTTTTTTTCAAGTATGACTTGAAAATAATGGTTAAATCTAGAGCTTTTACCTATCCTGGCAAAGATAGATAAAAAAAGGTTTTTTTAAAGAATATGTTTCTAGAGTTGTTAACACAACATTCTATTTCGCAATCTTCCAATAAGATGCAACAATTAAAAGATTAATTATATTAGAGTGCACGTTTAATGCTTCTGGGGAAAATGAGGTGCTTTCAAAGTCCAAGGACAGCGTTGTCCTAGAAGTGCATCATGTGAATAAGTTATCACTTGTGTCCTCAGGATAATTCATTATTTGCTATTTATGGCAAAGAAAAGAGTTCTGAGCTGTCCCAGGCCAATGAGCAGTTAAAAACCAATAAAATCCTTGCTTTCTGGGTGATTACAGCAATGCCCTTTTGTGCTGTTCAGCTGCACATGAAGTTGTTTCCAGGAGAGGCAAAAAGTGTTGAAGGTTGCCAACTTCCTAAGCAGGTTTGTTAGTAAAGGTCAATAAAAGGCTAATCAGTGCTTAATTATTTTAATCTCTTCATTCTAAGTGAAAACAAAGGGAGGATTTTTACCTTCTATAGATCATAGCAAAGGCTCATAATTAAATCCAAAGCTGAGTTTACAAACTGAAAGAATAGAAATAGCTTTTTTTTGCTCATTCAAATCAAGCATCAACTGTGGGCCACAGTTTTGTCATCTCTGCAGCCTAATAATCCAATATCACAGCCATAAAAACATGTGGCTAGAAGTTTCTCAATTTCATGTCCATTGTTAAGATAAACCATAACACTCCTCTAACCTTCTGCCTTCTTCAAGCCCAATTCCAACTCCCAAAATATCAGTGTAGGGAGGAGACTTTTGAGCTTTGTTTTTAAAGTAACAGTTGGTCAAATGTGGGCTCAAACTGGAAAGAAATATTCATTTCTCTTCCACAGATTTTTGCAAGATTTTAAATTACTAAAGGCAAAAGCTGAAAAAATAACTTTGTAGCTGTCAAGCTTTAAATGTTCCTATTGAAGTTCATAAAGACAAACCCTGTATTATTTTCCTCAGGAAATTTTGATAGTGTTTTCTCACCCCTTCTCTTGTACATGACTTTCATTTTTCTTCAACAATGATTGAGCTATCACTTATACATACCCATCATTTAACACCTCTATTCTTATATTAGAAAACTGTAGAGTTTAATAAAATCTATGACAACAGCAAATATTTTCTAGGTAATTGCAAATGTTCTTCACAACACACTACAAAGCAATTTATCTCGGAATATTTACAGATAACATTATCCCTCTTCTTTCTTCCCAATGAGTTCAGGTTAGAATCATTAAAGGAAATACAGTTTATGTCCTCTTCAAAAGTGAGTTAAGGATGGGAAAGCCACATCCAAATGATGGCTTCATTTCACACACACCTCTTTTTGCCATTCTAGTCAATCCTGTCCTCCTGCTATGGTCATTTAGGCCCTTGCTCAGATCTGTTCCTGCCATCCTGCCAGCACACTCACAGGGGGCTTACATAGGTCTTCTCTTACTGTGTATTCAGATGCTTCACTAAAATATATAGATAGATATCCATCTCACACCTTGATTTTCCATCTCACACCTTGATTATTTTCTTACACAGTTTACTGCTCACTGATTTAGATGCTTCTCAGCTTCTTCTACCTGCAAGGTGATGACATGGTTCCTGTGCCATCATTCACTGGTGTGTCCTGAGTCTCTGAAGGAAAGGGGGGGGTGTCTTTGTCTCTTACAAAAAACAAACATCTATTCCTGTAACTGACAGTAGGCCAAGGATAATGATTCCCAAGATAGGAAATGTATCACAGGTTGCTCTCTAACATTCACCTCAGGTTCAGTCAAAACCAGATGTGGCCTGGCTGGGCTAATCCCTTTTTCTAGGTGGGGTATAATGGACATAAGTGCTTTAGCCTTATGTTTCCATTTCTTGGAGTTTTTATATTATTAAAAATAGCCATATGAGTATCTCCACAAGGTGAAACAATCCTCTATTTTCCATGCTTATAACTTGGAAATAATTATCCAGCTTGTCATCACCACTGGTTTTGGATTGAGATGCAGACTGGAAACTTCTGCTTCAGAGTTCATACTGCCTCTGAATTATAAGCAGTTACAGTGGATATTCTGAGCCAGTCCTGGCAGTTGCAGCAGAGAAAATACTGCAGTATTAGATTTCTGTAGCAATCAATGGCAAAGCACTGGCAGAATCTACCCTAAGGTAGTTCTCTTACCTAGCATAATAATTAAAGCTGTATTTTTAAAGCACTAACACAGGACAATGCTTTCTGGAACTATAAAATGACTGCAATCAGTACACTTAATTAACCCTCTCCCATTTCCCAAAAGAATTTTTCATGTTGTTTTTGCTCCATCTTCTGTTCTCATTAAGTGCTGTCCTGACCTTTCAGTCTGTATAAAAATCAACAAAAGGCATTTCCTTTTTTATTAAACGATTGATTGCAGGAGGCCTGGGACCACAAGGAAAAGAAATGGAGAAATAATCTATGCTCCAAACACATCAGCTTTTCCAAACACAGCCAATGCCATTTGGCCCAACAGCACTAGCACTACATACCTGGGCTTCAGATGCAACAAAGCAGAAGCAGCTAAAGGAAAGTTGGAATAGATAAGTGATGCCATAAACCAGAAGTACATGCACTGTGAGAAATGTTTCAGTAATTCTACTTGGACATGATCTTACATGTAGAAGAAACTCCTAAAATAGAGGCAGGTATATAAACTTAAAAGTTTATAGTATAAAAAAATAATTTTAAACCTCCATAATTTGAAATATAATTCACCACTGTCACCATCTGATAAGAAGTTGGGCCTTTTTTGATCTTTTAAATATTTATTTACACAGGGACTTGCCCACAAATAACCCATTAGCAACCTGATCTGACTTGCCAGATAAAGTTGATACACTCTTGTCCACTTAAACTGAGCCACACACTATTTATGAAACCCATCCAAAAACCACAAACCCCATTTAATTATTCTAATGGGCTATGACCAGCTGCTGGTGAGGGTCAGAGCCCTTGCACAGCACAGTATTGGGCTAATGCTCTTTCCTAGATTGTTTTCGTTTTCTTTCTAAAATTCTGAGTTACCATATGCTTTTCTCTCATCATAAATAAAATTAAAAGCAAGGAAGTGGTCCATAATGTAACTATCCATAGCTTAATCCTTCTCATTAATCTACCTTATTGGTTGTGGCATGCACTTGTTCTCCCCAGTAAAGGTTTAATAGCCCTGCTTCTTTTCCCATCACCCATACACAAGCCTGTCGATCAATGACAATTATTACTTAATGAACATGTAATGATGGGTAAGCCCAGGGAGAAGGGAACAAATAAATCACTCGTTATAGCCTGGACTGCAAGCTAGCCCTGTCTCTTGTCAAAGTGATGTGTTTGTTTAGCCAACATCATCAGGAGTAATCAGCATGATCAGGTGCCTCAGAGTGATGGAAATCTTCAATAACCTAAAGTACATTCAGCTTCAAAAGGAGATGCAAGAAAAGAGTTTGCACCTTAACTGAAAACTCTTCTCCAAGTAGTTCTTTTAAAAACAGCTCACAGAGTCGTTTCTTTCTAACTTTTCTAAACTGTGAGTTTGGGTTTAATTCTTAAATACAAGTTGCAATCTTATTCCAGTTAAAATGAGAAAAGCTTTCCAGAAGCTGCACCGTGCAATCCGCAGTGAGTAGGTGTTGTGAGAAGTGCTGGATGTCCCTGAAACCACAGCCCAAGCAGCTCAGTGCCTGAGACAGCAAGGAGCCACACCAGCCAGATCAATAGTGTGCCAGTAACACAGCTTCTGTGTTCCTTGAAAATGATGCAAGCATTTGCTTTTGTGATGCTAATTCCTGCTCCTTAAGGTCCGAAATGAAATGCTCAGGTATTTTCTATCCTAGCTGCAATCACCAAAATTCTTCCTCTGGCTCCCACCCCAGTTTCTTAATTTTTTTGTTAATTATACAACTAGATAAATTGATGTGAGAAAGGAAATAACATCTAATTCATGGCAAAGTCAGACAAAGTATTTCTGGGGTCAAAACCATGAATTAGGAGCAGAAGCACATGGAGATAAATGCCACAGATTTCACCCCCCCTTTTTATTTTGATCTAAAATGACACCAAACGTCCTGTTTCTTAAACTGATTGTTTGACATTTTCAAGTAACAGTTATGACAACAAGATTTAAATTATTTAGAACTTCAAAACCAAAATGGGATGTCATCATTTCCAGGGATGGAAACAGGTTATCACCAAAATCAATTGGTAATGTGAAATATTTTCAAGAAATAATACTTTCCAACAGAAACACCTGCATCTTAGCAAATGATTTGTGAGAAGAGATTGTTTCACACAACAGTTTCCCTGCAGTTCTCAGAATCCTTCATGTTAACAATCCTTGATTTGCAAAATGACATTTCTCAATATGCCTGAGGATGTTCAGTTTTATTTAACACACAGTTTAGCAACTTCCTCAAACATAATTCACAGAGGAGTACAAAGCTTATAGAAACTCCCCATGTAAATGTAAACAAGATGAATCTAATAAAAAAGGCAGGAAAAGAGATAATGCCTCATCTAAGAAGACTTATTTTCTGTGTTATGTATTTATTTACTTTCTACCTCAAAAGAGATATTTAGACAAAATTTGAGAAGAATTTGACTATCCAAAGTTTCCTTCTAATCCATTTCCCAAGCATAAAGGACTTGTTAGACATTCAAATAACAGGTTATCTATAAAGCACTGAAAAAAACCCACTTTGTGTTTTCAAACATGTCATTAAAGGAATGGCTTCTCTGGAGGGGAGAAAGAAAAAAGATATTTCAAGAAAACCCCACAGATTTCAAAAGCTTTTCTGCCTTTAAGAAAAGGAGGGAAAAAAAAGTGTTTCAAGTCAAAGCAGGTAACTGTTTTAGGGCAATGCCATGCTAAAAAGAATTTAAATACTTAATTGTAATTTCTATCAACAGAAAACCTCAATCATTCTTATCTCCTAGAATAGCTTGTCAAATATGAAAAAGGCTTATTGCTGAAACAGGCTCTATCTGGGCAAGAATCATAAGCAGAAATGTACTTTAATTACCTTTTCTGATATCTTAAGCTAAAAGTTACTTTTAATGAGAAGAATTACTTATGTTGTGTCTATTTCTTTTTATCTCACATGGGTTTAGGATCTGTTTGTCACTTTGGGTCAGACAGGTAAAGACAGGCAACCCAGTAAATAAATCAGAACACCACAGGAGAGTTAGAAATTGAGGTGCTCCCTTTCTGAATGTCTTTTCCAGCTCATATCATGAAACACAAAGAGAAATTATTCAACTCAGGACAAAGAAAGGTGGCCAAATGCTCACAATCTGTCACAGAATCATGGGAGAAGTAGACTTCTGACCAACAGAACTAATATCAGGTATCAAACTTGGAAGGAAATCCTCAAAACGAAACACAAATAGTCCTGCTCTCAGATGTCCTGGATGATGCAGCCTTGGATAGCCTGGCTTTGTCCAAATGTGCAGGACACCCCCTGACACCAATCCTTTTATTTATGAGGGACAGTAACCACGTGCTGCTGAGCACACTGTTTAACACTGACCTACAGCATTACAAGTGTCTTGTTTAAAAATCTGAAGCCAGGGCTGCTGTAGGAAGCCAGAAGAAAAAGTAGCTCATCTCAGTGAACTTCTCTGGTTGGATTTTTGTACTCTTTACTCCCCCCAAGTGCTTTTTTTCCCCTGCAATTAGCACAGCTGATGCCCATGGAACTATCAGAGCCCTCCTCAGCTGCAGGTTAGCAGGGTGATCAGAACCACTGCACTTGAGCAGGACTAGATTCTTCTTCAAAAGACTCAAAGCTGCTCTTTGTTTTCTGTGACACCCCTTCATTATTTAAATATCTGATCCTAGGTGAGCAACAATTCTGATGATTAACAAGAATATTAAATTAGCAAACTTTAATGCCTTTGAAAGGAACAGAAAAAAATTGCCAAGTGAAAAGTCCCATTTCTTTCAAGGCCATCACACTTCTATATGTTTAATATATCTGGGTATTATAAACTACCATCTACCATATTTATTCCCAATCATATTTCCCACTACTTCTTGCTGCTTTTTTTCCTTACCTAAGTATATTTGAGATTGGATTTGTTATCCATGCATCTTTTGAGGCCTTACAAAAAAAGACTGAAACCAAAAACCCCCCAAATCTCTTAAGTAGTCAAGGACAAAGGCAATGGGCTGCATATCACCACAGCTGCCTCAAATCAAGGCAGGGCACTAAAAATGCCAGCCAGTTCCACATCCCACCTGGCTCTCTGGGGGTAAATCCAGTGCTCCCTTCCATGGGGTGCAGGGGCATTAGCTGCAGTTTGTCACTGGGGTGCCAGGGAGGGGAGGGTGGCTCTTAAACTGCCACTCAGCAGCACCCTCTGGTTTATGGTGCCTTTGGTACAACAAACAACACACTCAGAAAGATAGATTGCATAGGAAACATGCAAGTGTAAAAGCTGTGACTTGGGTTAAATATTCACTGCCATTCCTGCCAGGAGTAGTATATGAAGCTCATCTATTCCAGGCAAAGCCAATCCAAGTCATTATTCTATAGCCCAACTAAAGCTTTTTGCCCATAACTTGTGTTCTCTTTTTTTCCTTCACTTTCCACTCATCTTTCTGTCCATCACTAAGAGTCACCACATCTCATCTAAGAGCTGGCTGCATTTCAAGAAGAAGAGAAGCAATCCCTGCTATATGCATATGCATTTCTACACATGTGGATAGTTACACCCACACTGCAAGGTCTGAGGCACTCTAGACTGCTTAAGTAGATGATTCTGCCTGGATGATGAGTTAAGTTACATTAACATTCTGCTCTCCACCCACACACCCACAAAAAAACTCCTAAACACTGAGAATCAGGCTACTTGTAACTCAATTATAGGTGCACAAAACATTTTCCCTCTAAGGCTGCAAGAAATCATTTAATGTGCCTTGTAGTGCACAGCACAGGAACCCTAGGCTGGAACTGGAGACCAGAGTGGAAGAAGCTCCTTTAATGATAAAAACTAGAGCTGTACTACACCAGAGTCAGTAATTACTGGCATCTAAGGATAGAGTGGAATTTACTACATAATATTATTTGATATATATGTGAGGAAAAGCTATTCAATCCATAGAAAAATAACACCACTGACCTTTCCAGACTGCTCCTTCCCAGGCCACTGCAGGTCCACAGCTCCATCAGCAGACAGCAGGTGCTCCCACTCCCACCTAAATTGCTTTTAAAGAGTCCCAGCTGCTGGGCTCCCCCTCTGACCTCTGTTTCCTAGTCACCTGGGGGAGGCTTCAGCTCACTCTCCTTTCCTTACAGCCAATGAGACTGAAAAAGAAGAAAATTAACAAAGCAGTGTGGTGGAAAGTGAAAATGAGGCCAATTTGCAAGAAAACCCTCTGCTCAGAAGTTGGGAAGTGCTCCTGTACACTGAATTTCAGAGAAAGCCCTGTTGTTTTAGAAGATTTTCCTGCCTGTAGCACAGCTGAGGGGTTGTCCCCGGGGTGTTCTTTAATATAAGTTACCCATGGATATCAAGGATGCTCCTATGCAGAATCCTCACAAAGCTTTTCCAAACCAATGTTGCCAATTCAGTTGTTTACATTTGCTGCAAGATTCAATCTGCAGCTCAAGGGCAGTAATTTGTACATTATCCTGAGGTACTCAATTCACAAAGCTCATGGGACAATTATGCTGCTGAGAGCAGAAAGCCAGGGGAAGAAAAATGAAGGATGCAGTGTAATAGCAGAAGAAAGCATCTTAAACATTATCCAGTGCATTGCATAATGTGGTGCTCTGACTTCTTGCTCTGCTACAAGAGTCCTTCCCTTCCTAAGACCTTTCAACTAAATTAGCAGTAGGAAAATTCCTAAATACTACTCTAAGAGTTATTTCCTTATCTAATGTAAACTGTGCTTTACAGGCTTTATAGTGGATGAAAATAGATGCAGGTTTTTGTTTCAAATTTAGTCATGTGTCTACCTGCAATATTTTTAGTGAGTCATTTGGCAAAGACTAATTGAGCTGATTTACATTATACAAGAGCAAAACCCAAATGCAGGCTAATTTAAGATGTGTTGCTGTGCAAATTGTAACTCAAAACAACTTCTACACTGGTAATTCATTAATGGGATTTAAACATTCAGATTTTAGAGCTCAATGAAGGGAAGAGCAGCATGAAAATCCTCAGAGTACCTGGTTTTGCAACATTATTCTGCTAAGTTTTTTTACACGAGATTGCTGCTGTGCCTTAATTCTTGCAAGCACCAAACAAACCCAGTCCCAGCCCCACTGGTGTGAGGTGTAATAGAGAAAGGGCCTCTTGAATATCAATGTATTTCACAGGTAGAATTCTGAGTGTACTGCTGCTGTTCTCAGCCAAGTTTATTATTTTATTATACTTGCTATTGATTGCCATCATCACCCTATTGACTGGCTGTGTGCAGTGGATGAGGCAGTGCAGAAAAATCAATAAAGCTGTGGATAAACTGTGGGGATCTTGGTGGGGAATGGGATGAATTGCCTAATGATGCCTACACAAATATTTTTGGTTTGTTTTCCACTTAGAAATAAGTAAGTAACAGGAGAAAAGCAGCTCTGGGTGCTTTCTGAAACCTTACTCATAGTGCATTAAAAAGATGGATTTACAATTGATCATTTCCCAAAGCAAAATAAGCAGTTAAGAAATTTACCTTGGGAAGTCCAGAACTGGACACAACTGCAGCTGTGGCCTCACCAGTGCTGAGGGGAAGGATCTCCTCCCTCAACCTGCCAGCAACAAATCTGGAGCCACTGTTAAAATATGAGAAGGCAAAATGAGCTTATTAAACCAGTGAGGGTTCCAAGATCACTTTTGGACTATTGATTTATTCCACATTTATTGCCTGTATTTGCAACATCTTGTTCTCCTGTGACCTCAACAGAGGTTTTAGGCTCTAAAATCATAGAAAAGATGATCTAAAAAAATGCCTATAACCACTTAACAGTTTACTTGGCCACCATAAACATCCTAGGCATGTTTTAATAACACTAATAATAATAATAATAATAATAATAATAATAATAATAATATAGAATAGGTACGTTGGAGGGGTTCTATCCTTATTCTATGAATAGTCTCCTAAATTAGGAAAAAAATTAACTGAAACATTCTTTTTACTGATACAAGTTCTACCATGACATAGGTAAGAATATATCCCATATTAATATTCCACAATGCTGTAGCTCATTCTTATAACAACGATTTTAATGTGAACAGAAGAAAAAACTAATTAAATCATTTGTATAACAGTACTTTAATTAAGACAGGTATTTTTCCTAACAGAAGCCTAAATGTCTAAGCTTTAAGACTTAATTTTTTAAATATAAGCCTGCAAAAAATGATCTAATTATCAATTAATTTTATAGTTTCTGAATTTATCCTACATAATTTACCTAAATACTCCTGTATCAAACATTTAGCTTTGGGATTTTTTCTTCATTTCTTCTTACAATGCAGTAAGAACAGAGCCTTTCAAAGGGAGCCTGCATGCTATTAAACTGGAACCAAAAAATGAGAAGTTTTCATAGTCATTCAGCCTACTCTAACAGCTTAAAATAGAATCTAATTCTGGCTGGTATCTAATATTTTAACATTAAAAGTCCTATTAATGCCATTCAATAATATATGCCTTTTTAAAATATAACACCTAGGTCATTTTTTGATTAAGATGAAAACTTCTCTGTGATAAATTGCTTTATTATGCCCTCTGATTAATATCACAGTCTATTTTTCATATATTTAAATAAGTATGTATCAGAGTAACAAGGAAGACCATGACAATATATTGGTGATGGAAGGCCATCAAACCTGCAGTTCCAGCAGTGCTGCTCCTGCAGTTGTGTAGCACTGTGGAACTGGTGGTGGCACAGAGCCCTCCCAGTGAAAAGCTTGCTCTGCACAAGCAGAATGTCAATATTTCCATTCACATCTTTAACACTGCAGCCTCATTCTCTGCTGAGAACAAAATTACCATACAGCTCTGCATTTATCATTTCATGGTGTTCTTCACATTTTTGATTCAGCATTTATGAGCTTGCTTTTAGCTAGGAGTTTATTATTATCCATTTATAGGAAGGCAACAAAATAGTAAATTATGTATTTGAAAGCCCTGCTGGCTGACATTTTGAAAGTTCATTGGACTTTTTTTTCTTTTTTTTTTTTTTCTTTTTTTTTTTTCAGAGTAGAAATTTGTTGCAAACACTGGAGATCTGATAACTGATTCCCATTTAGATGTCATTGAGACGTAAGTGCAATGTATTTTCATTAATATTTCATTGTGTAAGTGTTCCCTTGCTTTGACATTGCCATCTTGTAGTTATTTGTCCCACATCTAAAGAGCAACTTGTAATCAGAGAAGTATTGGACTTCATTATCTGTCACCACACATTCCTGGCATGGTGCATGTTATTAAGGTATAATTGCTTCTGGTTTTTCGCTTAGGGGAAGATGAAGAACAATATATAACAATATATGGACTCATTAAAGAACAAAAAAGAGGTTGGCAATAAGCATAAAGCTGTCAAATACATCAAGGTGCTGAATTAGAAACTTATTTCCATTAACTGCAAGCCACGTTTAACTAATAATTGAAGACAAGCTACATTTCCAACCTAACAGAATATTCTGTGGTTGTATGTCAAAATATTGAGGTTTTTTGAAACCAAATGTGACAACAGGAGATACATGATCATTAAATACACACAAGACAATGCCTTTTCCCAAAATAAAAGGTCTTGGTTTGGCTTTTTGCATTTACATCATTATAAACGATGGAAAATAAATGTCAGTACCAGCTATTTCAGGTGAGATGATCTCACTGTGTCCTATAATGAACTCTGTAAACTCTAAGTTCCTAAACTGTTGTAAAAATTAGGAGTATACCCTGCAGATGCAGAGCTAGTGTTATACTTTTCCCCATCCTTTGTAAGATGATTTGGTTCTCTGCTGCAGTATGGTAAATTAAAGACATAATACAGAGTTCATTCAGAAAGAAGAATCTCACTTTAAGTGACTGAAACAGAAAGTAATATTTAAGAATGTTTATCAGTAAAAAGTTTATGCTTATGAACTTCATAGGTAAATAGAGAGAGCCACTTACTCTTCATCATATATAGGGCTGATACTGTTTATGAATGTTCCCAGTGAAGCAGCAATTTGGTAGCAGGTGAATTTTGAAGCTAAGCAGCTAGAAGGAAAAACTGACACTGCACATCCTCCGTGTTTCCCATTGCTGTATTGAGGGAGGTCTCCAGCCAACGTTCCTGCTGCAGAGCTGAGCAGACAGGGGATCCCTCAGCAGCCTGCTCCCACCCTGAGCAATCCAAGCACAATGATCAGGGTTTCCAGGTGCAAACTGGGTCTGTATCATGCAGCTCATCTCCCTTCCTGCATCAGCTCGGCTTGCTACCTCTGTGAGGAGGAAGCAGAAGCCATAAAACAAGTTAGGATGACATTTGACCATCAGGAAATCTTAAATTTGCCATGCCAATCCAGAACTGTTCCTGTATGGCCTCCTGAAGTCTTCCTAGAGGTACCCAGCCATTAAGTATATTGTATTATATTCCCACTTTACAGCATGCTATAGATTTTTTGTATTAGCAATAACTAACTGCATTGTAGAAGTTATTGAGGGAACAGCTGCAGAATTTGAATCCTGTGTGGGAATGAATTGGTGCTTCTGGCACTGGGGAAGGAATAAAAACTCTTTAGGGCCTCTGGGAAGTTTCTGCTGAAAGAAAAACACTAAAATCATTTCAGTTGTTACCTTTAGGTTTCAATCCCAAGCCCAAACTTTGCCCCTCTGAAGTAATGCTCCACATTGTCTGCAGACTCCAAGTGCTCCCTCACTGAGGCTATATTTGCTCTGTTCTGATTTTCCCACCCCCTAAGGATCTGTACTAGATACTGCACAGATAGCTGGAGAGGCACTGGGCTGGATGGCCCTTCCTCTAACACAGTTCTGCTTCAGCAGATGTGGACAGAAAACATCGTGTCAATTAATCTGCTTTTCATTCATTCCTATTACCATGGTTTGTACACACTCTGGCTGCTATGATGAAT
Source organism: Corythornis vintsioides (assembly GCA_025447755.1). NCBI lineage: Eukaryota > Metazoa > Chordata > Aves > Coraciiformes > Alcedinidae > Corythornis > Corythornis vintsioides. The sequence continues at coordinate 25,238 of JAOEGS010011376.1, read as the reverse complement.
GCCCCAATAGACCTGGAGGTTAAAACCAGAAAGGCTGAACCAGTGGTGAGCCATTCCAGGGAAGTAAGTAGCAAAAATAAATAGCAAAAATACTGTATTTCATAGAAAGTAAATGGTGTTCAGCTGTAATCATCATGAAGGCTGATTTTACCTTTACCAGCTGAAATCACAGCCCACTCCACTGAAATGAGTGACAAGATCAATACTGATGTGAAGTGGGGATGAATGAAATAAGGATCCTATCCACACAGCCCCAAAGCCAGGCTGGACTCTGCATGGAAATAAACCCTCCTGATTTCACTAGCATGCTATGAAAAATGCAATATGCACCAGCAGAGTACCTGGTGTTTTGTCCTATCACCAAAAACCAACACACACAATTTAGAGTCCAAATTGTGCCCCCAGAGACAGAGGGTTGAATGCAGATGAACTACTGTTGTGTAATGACTGTGAGCTTGCTTTTGTTTTCCTTCTGGCAACAGCATGCTCCACTGTCATCTCTTTTCTATTTACCTCTATTTGGTTCTACTCTTGTAGAAGATCTCTTTAAGAAAGAGGACTTTAAGAGAGCAAATACAATCATAAATATAAATATTACAAATGAAATGAAGAATTGCTTAAAATAACTTTTAAAATTAAATACTCTGAGAGATCATTCCAAATACGTTGTCTTTATTATACCATAGTTCTTCCTTTCCTTTCTTTAAGTGTCACATTTGATATGAGAGTGTCTCAGAAAGAACCAGAAATTCTTAGATTTGATCAGATTCTTTTCTGCATGCAGCAGAAATGCCCATCCAGGGTTTCTCCAAAGGTGCAGAGTTCTTTGAACTGCAGGTTGTACAGCAGCTGGTTAATGATATTATGCTCCTTATTGGCACCATTCACTCTTCTGTCAAGCTCAGTCCAGAAACAATGTCTAATACCAGCTTTCAGACAGTCCAGAGAACACTTGTTTGGTTTTTTTTTCATTAGGAAGGGACCAAACACTGATTCAGCAGGAGCTGAGCTACCTCCATAATGATAAAACATCTCAAAACAGTTGGCATTTCAGGGCAGCAAAATCCCCATTCTAGCATTCTGGAATGTTTCCTCAGAAATTGAACAGAATACTTTTGGGATCTGTTTATTAAATTTATCCCACATAGAGTCTGACCTTTCAAAACCCAGAGATGATCATGGGGAAAACCACTCCCAGGAGTGATGCTGATTGGGGCTCTGACCTCCCTCTCCGACCTTGGGAGAAATGCTTTCTGTATCCATAGAATGACTACATCTCTTGTGTTCTTTTGAAACAGAAGAAACAATCATTTTTGAATATTCATACAGTTCTCTTGAAATACATATGCAGAGCAGACTATTACATGAGCCTTCTATAATCCTTGATCATTTAACATATAGGTCAGTAGCAAACATCTATAATTTAGATCCAATTTCCATCTCTGCAAGCCCAGAGAACACAACTTCTGACACTGGCTGGGATTAAGAAAAGGTAGAATATGAGATGCTATTGTTCATTTATAGGGCAGCAATTATGCATGGAGCAATTTCACTGCAATTCTACATTTATAACATCTGCTTTCCATATCTATAAATATATTGATTTTGTCAAGTGTTACAAATGGACCTGACAGACTGTGAAGCCTATAGGGTTACTAGTGTAGCTTGTTTTGGATTCTTTGTAATGGTTAAATTTTCATTAGTGGAGTTGGAATTCTCTTTCAGGAATCTCTCCCATGGTTTTGGATAGTCTGGGTGGATCCATTTCCAGCAAGAAGACAGGGAATTGTAACACTGAGCTGAGTGTGTTTCTTTCTGCACACACAGGGCTTTCCCTTGGCCCTCACTGCAAAATGCAAAGGGAAATTTGACAGGAGGAATTAAGTGTGCAATGAAAGTGATTCCTGAATTTACCCCATTCAAATATGATAGTTAGAAACCCCTAAAAATCACCATTTGCTCAGGGTTGCTAATCTTTCCTTTGGAGTTTCCTGGTACCCGGATAAATTGTAAAATGACAAAATAAGGTCCAGAAAAACTATTTATTTCAGCTATCAGAAGCTACCAACAAACAAAATCTTGCACCACCAGTCATACTGGAGTTGCTGCTAATTTGAGAAAGCCCAAGCTACGTTCACACTGGACCTCAGACACTGGAGTCTCTACCAGTTCAGCATTGGCAGAGCCAATCAGACCTGTCTGCCTCAGTGTTGCTGGGTCCCTGACAATGCCAAACGTGCTCCATGTGCAGGATGGGGACAGGGATGCTCTGCTGGCAGCAGGTACAGGGTGGTCTGAGCACCACACACAATCAGGAGGCTCAGGCTGCTCTGGGCTCTGTCACCCTCTGTGCTCTACTCAGTGCATGGGACCTCACAGCTGCCTCAAGCCCTGTAGCCTCTATTCCCAGCTCTGATCCTTCTCCCTCCTTTAGGTGTTTGCCCCATTCTAGTCTTCATGTGGCTAAGCTGCAATTTTCCTTTTCTAAGTAGGCAGGTCCTTTTGGGTAATACAGAATCTATTTTATATGGTTGAAATAAACCAGTTTACCATCTCTGATTTTCAAGAACACAAAGGTGAGCAAGAAACAGCACCTAAACAGCTGAATATTCTGTATTTTTAGCTGATTCACTGACAAATGAAATATAGGTCTTAAACAAAATCCACATTTTATTTTGTCACTCTGAAAGGCAAAATTAGACCAGGCACAGCTTTTGAAATTTAAGAGCAGATCTAAGGCAACTGTCTTGGCAGATCAGCAGTATTAAAAACAAAACCAAACCCCAGCTCCTACTCTATCTTCAGCTCACAGTATCTATATTCACTGCTACAGTTAGAAGAGTAAATCTTACTGTGTTTTAAACCCAGAAATGAAAGCTGCTAATTTTTAATGGTAAAATCTACAATGGGAAATTAATACCTTATGTCAGCTGCAGTTTCCTCCCTGTCAACCTTCCACAACTGAGGGTAGCTCAGGTGTCTCTGCTTTTGCACTGGCTGCTACAGTTTGCTCTCCCATTTCTGTCTAAGTTGTTCTTGTATGAGCAAAATGATCTGAAGACATGTGTCATACAGGGTCCACTGAAGACATGGAAAGGGTGAGAATGACTCAATACAACACATGTAGAAAAAAAAATGTCCTTTGCTCATCCTGATAGAAACCTCCTGCTTCTGCTAAGTTGTTAAACAGAATGCTAACATGAGAAAAGAAGGTTCCAGTCCAGGAGCCATTCAAGGGTGAAGATCAGTAAAATTCAGCTGTTTTTATTGTTCCTGCTGCTTTGCTGCCAGAATTTGTGGAGGACTTTGAGTCCCACCATTCATCAGACAAATGCTGAAAAGACAGAAGATGGAACAGTGCTGTTCTGGAAAAGCAAACATGCAAGCACATCACATGAATTCTTTCTGCACACAGCTAGTTTTGCTTTTCCTTCCTTCATTATAATGATAATAATCTCTAGCTCCTTATTCCCATGTCTTCAAAGCCTGATTTTTCCAGGCTCTGTAATGTGGCATTCAGTTACACAAAGACACCCAGACCCACCCTTCTTTGCCAGCAGCTGATCCAGCCAAAAGACTCATCACATGCACCTAGAAGCCCACAAATCATCTCAGTAATACAAGTGAGTGTTCTCATTTACCTAACCATCCAGCTATGCCTGGAGACTTTGCAGGGTGACAGCTGATGAGATCAGACATTGCTCAGCAACACTGCAAGGGGCTGACATATTCTTCCTGAGAAAAAACTGTCAGACTGATAACCACCCAGGCCACGGGCTGCACCAGGCTGAGCACTGAGCTGCTGGTCACACACAATCAGCACAGACATTTGTTTGATGGGTAAATCCAAATATACTGGGGAAATGCACACTGTGAGCACGTTTCATTTAACTCTTTCCAACACACTCAGTGCCTTTTAATGAGGGGATGCCTGAGCAGACAATGCAATGTTTGCTGGAGCTGATGGAAAAGATGCTCAAGCTGATAGAAAACACAACGTCAGCCAGTATTAGTGGGAAACAAACAGCCAAGTCCTTTTCTGTCTCTGCAATCTTTGTTGGAAAACAGAACTATGATTGCCACAATCTCCAGTTCCAGGAGGGAAGAAAGGAGATGTCCTGAGCCCCCACAGCTGCTAATACAGCCTGTGCTGCATCCTATGGGTGCCTGACCAGTCCTGCACAGTACTTGGGTTAAGTTAAACCTTGGCTTCAACACACTTAAGTTCAAGACTGGACAACAATGTCCTTCTGAGATGGAAAAAAAAAAAAAAAGACCTAATATTGTGTTCACTGTTAGGAAGAAGCACACCAAAAAAAATTACACCAATACCTAATGTAAGATTGGTAACACAACCAGAGAAACAGCTGTGCTCTTTGTAAAAGGACCGATCTGTAGCTAAATATCTTTGGGAGCTGATGCTGAAGGTGAACTGAGAAATACAGACCAATGGGAATAGATTTATGAAATGCTTTGTTATTAAAATAAAGAAACAAACAAAAAGGCTGGAGAAAGAAACACCAGAGGAGCACAGAGCTGCTCCTGGGCTCCCCATTCACGAGCACAGTGCATGGCATCAGTCATACATGGAAGAGTGCATGTGGCTACTTAGATTTCTTCAATCTAATTCCATAGTCTCAGTGAAGCAGATCAGCTTCCAGCTCTGAAGCTATTTATGCACATAGTATAAGCATGACAAGAAAAGCAGCATGTAGGATGTGTATATATGTGGCTCAGAACCATTTTTTTCCCCTCTGTTTCTCAGGAAGAATCTTGTTCCCATTATTACCTTATTTTTTTTTTCATTTCAGGGGGTGGGTGGGGTGAGGAGGTGGATATGAATTAAATATTGGTTCTCTTCTTTACACTAGGACTGTTTTTCTAGTGGTTTCTTTCTCTTTCTATACTGTTCTCATTCCAGACTCCACAGTTACCACAAGATAATCAAAGGCCAACCAGCCCCATGAATATGCCCACACACAGCTTCATGCAGCAAACTTTCACCTTTATAGGTCACAAGTTATCTTAGAGAAGGAATATAAACAACCTTGGACTCTGAGCACTATACTAGTCTTTAAATCAAGATATCATGTCAAATGACACATATTTTTTCTACGACTTGTGCTCTCTGGGCCATTGGATTTGCACTTTACTTTCTATTATTACTTTTTTATTAAGGAAGCTTAAATCCTATTGAGAAGAGCTTATTTAGGTTGAGCTGTCACCTTTAGCTTCAGAACATTAAGGCTTGACAAATGCTTCTTTTGAAGTCTGACACCTGTTTCTTTGGCATTTCCTACTTTCAGGAACTCACTAGACTATAATAACACTCAGCACAGCAGAAGTAAAGAGAATGAATTAAAGCAGAAATGCTTTCAGACAGAAAGAGCAGTACAAAAGAGCATCCCTTTGCTCAGGTTTCCTCAGTAGTTTAGATAGGACCTCAGGAGGGCTCATCTTGAAGTTGTGGCTTTTTTTCTTTAATGGGAATCTAATGCCCAGGCAACAAGCCAGATTAGCAGCCCCAGAGACCAGGCAATTCTATCTTAAAACAGACACAGATCAGCAGGAAAAAAACAGGGTTCTCTGCAGACACTTTCAGAAGTACAGAGAAATATCCTTATTATCAGACCTTTTCTTAGGCCAAGTATCAGGTATCTGCTTTTTCTGTAACTGAAATGCTCGAGAGGAATGTTTCAAACACCCTCTGAGCTGTGTGATTCTGTCAGATTTTCCTTTCCATTTGGCTTCATGAAGATTGTGATGGTAAATTTCTTCAAATATTTATTTTTTTCATTTGGGAATTTACATCTAGAAGGGAATCCATAACAAATCAAGGAAAACAACTCTCATGAACTCTCTCCAAGCTTGGAGTAGATCTATAGGACAAGATTCACAGTTTCTTTACCTCTGCTGTATATTTAGACACCATTCCTATGTTTTTTCACTTTATTCCCTACAGTTTCAGGTATGAATTAGCAACACAGAGTGAGGAATATACTCATTAGGAACCAGATAATTGAATGAATTGCTTTCAAAACCAACCTTTCTGGATATTTCAAAACCTGCTTTTGTTCTTACAAAATAGATTTTATACAGAGAATATGGCCAGAGAATATGTTGCTAAAAAGCTCTGTATTAGTAAATGTGGATTATCACAATATATCCAAAGAGAAAACTTGAAAAACCCCATACATTGTGTGAAACTATTTATGAAATCTAAGTCATTGTCATACAAAAGAAGCCATGCAAGTTAAAATAAATCAATAAGAACAGTTGCAAATCAGCATCATATTTTGCCTATCAAAATCATTCTGCTGCATTCTTAGTTCCATAGCAGCATTTGGATGACACATAACTAAAGCTGAGTACTTTGTAATGAATAATTTATTTCACCAATTTTGCCTCTTTTTTTTTTCCTATGACATCCCCATGAATAAAGAGATCACGATTTTCTTTATCCAGAATTCACATTTCCCTGACAGTTGCTCCTCAACCCACTTCCCTTTACAGTGTTGATGTTGCTTACATGGATATTCCAGATTTTGAAGCTGGGAAGAGTTAGAATCAGAGCTGTGAAGTTTAGTGGTCATACACCATTGTCTCCATTCCCCAGTTGGACTCTTCTGAAGTAATTGGGTGTGAATGTTCACAGAGAATAAATGAGACTTTGCTTTTTTTTTTGTGATCATGAATGTAAAACCAACTCTCTCTGTGCACTGGCACCAATAAAACCCAGAAGAAACTCCACAGAAAGCTGACACACAAAAGGCATGAGCACAGCTGAGAGGAATTCATTTGAAAATTCATATGAATATTCATAGGGATTATTATTTTTTTTTTGCAGTTATGAAACCTTATGAAAGCAAATTTTTCCTTAGTAGATTCAATTTTGGTGTGTTCACCTGTTCTTGATGAGGCCACTGGGAACACTTCAGTGCTTGGAAGGATGAGGTTGGGGCTTTTGTCAGTCATTCTTTTTTTGGACCCAAGCCTAAAAGCATCTTTCCTATGTCATGGTTGGGCTCTTCAATCAAAGCAAGCAGTGAAAATGGTGGAAGGCTGAAGCTGAAAGCCAAGCAGTTTCCTGGGCAGGCTCTCTGGGAGGAGAAAGGGAACTTCCTTGGGAGAACTAACACATTTTGCTGCTGCAGAGTAATCAGTCACTTAATATTTTGATGTTCATTTTGTACTGTGTGTGAAGCACAGACTTCTACATGCCACCTGGGGAGGCAGTGTGGAAATCCATGGTTCCCTTGAGTGCAAGGAAGGCACCACACATCCCCCATGAGAGGAGGCAGCCCTAGATTTCTTCTACCAGTTATCACTCTTCAGATGGATGTCTGAGGGATTACAGGCTTAGAAAAGCCAAAGCCCATTCCAGGAGAGGTCTACACTACTAAATACAATACACTCCTAGCACACAGTGGGTTTAAAGTTAGACAAAGGAAAACAGCTGGGATAAAAATGTAAGTCAGAAGCAGAAGAGATGCTTAAGGCTGTTTTGCATTAATACATTTGAAGAGCATTGTTTCCTAATCTACTTGGAAGAAATGTTTAGGGATTTTATTAACATAAAACAAGATAGCGAGAGCAAATTTGATATCAATTAACATACTAATTAAATGTCATTTAGTAGTTTTAGCAATTACTTGATATTTAATTAACCACTTGAATACCTTGGGAGATCCAGATTATTGTACATGTAATCAAAGGGCAATTCTTCTGACCCTGTGGGTATAAGCTGCATGTCAAGACAATCTGTAGATAGCAACAAGAAATAACTTGATGTGCTGTGACCCCAGGTATGCCGAGTTGCTGTGGACCCAAGAGATTAATTTACTCATTTTGATGCACTAACTATCAGTTAAAAAGCTTATAACATACCTCAAGTGATTAGGGACCTACATAAACAACATGAACAACCTACAAAATATCAACCATTTTAGTCCAAGCCACACTTGAAATTCATACTGCAAAATTGTCTTGGCATTATGAAACTTGTATTTACCATCAAGTCCTTGTATTTTTAGCAAACAGTTATGAGGATTAGAGAGTGAGGAAGCAAGGGGTTTTACCTTTAAAGTAAAAGTTAAATGAGAGCAAGAGTTTTTACCTGAAGCCTTCTGGTCTGTATTCACAAAGAGCATCAGCTTTGGCACAGGGGGAATTTCCTAGTGGACCATTTCTGTACTGGGCCTAGGAAAAAAAAAAAAAAGAAGTCTTAATCATTCACAAGACAGGTATGATCTCTGCCTGGTGAATTGCCCTCTCCTAAGGTAAGTCTCCCTCCTCCCATTCCCTTGGAGCTGTGTCCATGTCACTCAGCCCACACTGTGCTGTCACACCCATCCCAACTCCCAGCAGTCTCCTGCCTGCTCCAGCTGCACTGCTGGCCAGTCACTCTCCTGCCTGCCACTTCCCCAGATGCACAGTAACAGCTCTCTGTTTTCATCTCATTATTGTAAACTCCACAACCTTCCCACTGCTTTTCACTGTCTTCTCAACTGCTGCATTGTGATGCTGTTTCTCATGTCACCATGAAGAAAAGGCCAAGGAGCCTTTCTGTTCCCTTGGCAGCTCTCTCCCATTTGCCACGTAAGAAAACAGAACTTCATCTTTTAAAAACCCCATATATTTTGCTATATTTGTGGTTTTTAGTTACTTTTTTTCCCACTTCCTGCCTCTGTCTCATTTCTACAGTCATTAAAGCATTGACAATGTATCTCAGATCTCTCCAATCAGATCCCCATCCCTCTCACTCCACAGAAGCCAACCTGAGTCTCTAATGGTCTCTCTCAAGTAGAAACAGGGAATGAATGTTCCTTCCTCCTCCCTCTTCCCTTAGCAGCCACCTTACCCAGCTACTGACATGCCATTTACTGAAAATCTTCTCCCCCTTCTGCTTTTGTGTCTTCATTCTCCCTCGGTCCCCCTGAAACACTTCCAATTTCTCCTTCACAGGATATTTATCAATCTTGTTCATTTATAGGCAGTGACTTCACAGATTGCTTTCAAATTCCTGTGGGATCCACTCTTGACACAGCCCACCCCAAGGAGATTGAGAAGTGCTTGAATACTTCAACCTTTAAAAGGATTTACTTGTAATGCTAAGTGTAGGAAGTGAGTTGATCTCATTCAGGGTTTATAAAGGCAATTCATGTCTTAACTGTAGTTTCTTAACCAGAGTGGATTTAAAATAGAGAGGATGGTTTGGCATTTTCTGAGCTGCATTTTAAAAACAAAACAAAACAAAAAATCAATCAAAATCTCTATGTTCAATTAGACCATATCAATGTCAATGAAACTGTTTCAAGGACAAAAAAAACCCAAACCAAATCCACTCAAATCTGTATTTTTTGATTTAAAACAAAGTTCCACAGTAGTACAGTGCAAGCTAATAATCTTTTAAGATTTTTAGTAGAAATTATTTTTGTAAATATACATATAAAGTCGACATATACATATGTAAATATACATATAAAGCTACTGTAAATTCGGAATATCCAGAGATATCCCAGATTAGTATTACTGGGTGATAGCCTCTGATTCCTACCCACAGAGAAGATAACTGGGGGACACATCATCCCACTATTAGCAATGCTTGAAAAGATCAGCAAATACTGAAACTGGAAGGAAAAGCAGAAGAAAGCAAAAATAAGCAAGAAGGAAACAATAGTTTACATAAATAAAATAACCACCTCATCCAGCACTTTTTATCATCACATTTCAAGCTGCTTTACAAACAAGATCACTGGCAGTTGACAGTTCTCTTGCATGATTCTCTTGGCACATCCACAGAGGCTGTCAGCACAGCCAATCTTTGACAATTTCTCTCCTGTGATGCAAAGGCACAGCAAATGTTTCCATCAATATTTGCCTGCAATTTCTGGCCACTCAAATCTTATCCCTATTTTAGTGTCCACGTTATCACGTCAGTAAAAATCTAACACCTTTTTTTATTCAGCATCTGCAACTGTTTGTGCAGGTCTTAAAAATACTGAGAGTAATATCTGGATATTTAGTTCATAAATTGAAAAAAAAATAGAAAGCTCAGGGATTTGTCTTTTTGCATGTACTAGACAGATACCCTTCACCCTCAAAGCAGTGATTTGAGCTAATAAAGTCATTTTAATGATGATTTATCCAGATACCTGTCTATATTATTTAAACCTACACTTAGCAATGTGGTTATAGTTTAATAATACCCTGGGAAAGAAAAACTAACTAACAACTAACTCACAATAAAATTACCATGGGGGTTGAGGATTTCTCCTGGAAGAAAGGACAAAACTAGTCTTTAATCAAAAAAGGCACAGTTACAAAAGGATTAATTTGGAATCAGAACATAGCACGAGTTAGATGGTTTTCTATCCCAGCTGAGAGTAGTAATTGGAAAATCACAGTTTACACAAAGAAAATATTATTTTCTTATGATCTGCTTTTCTTTGATGAAGTCTTGCATCTTCATCACTCAATTACAATCTCAGAGATTAGGGGACTCAATATATACTAGATTAAAGGTCACCCATTATTACAGACAAAATTTAATTGCAATATTTACATAAATTCCTTCCCAACCATAGGGTTTAAGCTGCTCGTTCATATTCTGCATGCCAAACAGAGCTGGAATATTCATTAGCTGCACTATGGGAGAAATTACAGCAGTAACCTAAAAACCGAGGAAACCCTTGGTCTGTAGCTCTTTTAAAAGAGGAAAATTAGGAAATGGTGGTGGTTGAAAAACTGTAGATTAAATCTTATTCCATTACAGAGAGTAAAAGTTAAGTTGATTGCACTGCTGTAAGAACTTCCACGGGGAAATTAAAGGGGATAATCTCCAGGTGTTTCCCAGTAGACGCTGCATTCGGCGGCGCTCATTACACTGCAGCTCAGCACACCGGGTTGGAAGTGACTCCTAAGGTTTAATCAATAGACACATTCCACATGGTTCACTGCAGAAAACCCTGCTTAGGAACAAAGCTCTGCCACAGAACTTCAGGTGGGTTGGTTTTTTCCTGTGTAAACTGGTTGGTTCACAGCTGAGGTGAAGAGTGACTGCCAAAGAGCACAAACTATTTCTGTGGAGGCATCAGAGGGTTTCCCTAAACTCATGGGGCTGCCTGTTCTCAGTGACTGACTCTTAAATCCAGGTAGCAAATGGTGTGGGGATCACTACTTCCAAGACTCAAAACCTACACGTTGCTATTATAAATCATGAAGAGGATCAATATTACAAATTAGATGTGAAAGGCTTCTTTGGGAAGATGATGAAAACGATGAAAGTTTCAATACACTGGCTGCCTGCTGACTGTCCAAGTTGTAAAGCAAGGAAGAAAATACAGAGCATAAACTAGGAGCAGTGTTTGTGATCAGCTGGTGATATACTCTCAGGACAGTCAGTAAGGGACTGAAATGACACATTTGCAGTTCAAAGCACAAAGCAAACGAATCTTCAATTTTGATTAAATGAGTTTGCAGCATCTGTGGCATCTTTAGATAAAACAAGTTGCCAAATTGCTAATTGCAAAAAAAAAAATAATCCAGAGTAGCAGGTTTCAGTGCTGGGAAGGAAAAGACACCCAAGAACAAATGATATCAGCTAAAGCCAAAGAGGATACTGACCCTCTCAAATCTTCAGTAGCTTGGACAAAGATCAAGGGGCTTGTTTAGCATTAAGAGGAGGACCTGGAATTTCAAACCAAATGTGGCTGGAAACAGTTTTTGGAGTGAGCCAGGGCTGGATTGCTGGTTCTTCTCCATCTGGTGCTGGCCAGCTGACTATTCAGCATGAGAGATGGGGACCCCTAGTTTTAGAGGGGTACAGATGTCCTCCCATTTCTTTGATAGACAAGGGATAATCAAGCTTGAAGACTGAAACAACTCTGTCAGTATGGGATGGATAGAAATGAAATAAAAATTCAGGAGAACATTTTGGAGAAGAAAAAAAGGCATTTCTGAGCCATTTGCTCTTTGAAGTACCTGGGATTTGATGGGAGCAGCTTCTGCAGGGCTCCTATTTTCAGAAATTAATCACATTTCTTTGTGCATCTGTTCTCCATGAGTCTGGTCTTCCACTGCTTCCTTCAGGAGGAGCAGAAAGGTTAATTTTTTATTGGTCTTCAGAGGAGAAGAAGAATTTTCCACCATCTTTCAGGAAATAAAGGAACAAACTCCTTAATTTCCACTCACAAATTTGGTTTCTTGTAAACACAAAATTGGCTTCTGTAAATCCTTGTAAACAATAAATTCCAAGCAGTTACTGTGACACTGATAGTTTAGCACTGGGGGAACAGAAATGGAGCTGCACAAGTAGTGAAGGAAAAAAAAATCACTACTGCTGTCAGTTTTGCACTTTTCACTCTTTATCTCCTTTCTCATGAATTCATGGCAGAAGAAGGACCTGAAGCTCTCATTCATTAGGAGGCAAAATCATTTGGAAATACAGTTTTGCCCTTTTCCTGTCACTGTATTTTTGTAATTAAAAAGTCTGAGGTGCTTCAGAAAAGAAAGGATAAAATATTCTGCTGAATCTTTCCTAGACAGCACAGTTCAAACTGCAAGTCATTTTGTTCAAGAGCAAATAAACTCTGCTGAGCTAAACTCAAGAAAATTACCCAATGAACTTGAAGATCAGAAGGTAATGCCAGTTCTTGAGCAGAGAAATAAGTTGCTGCTTCAGTGAGGAGAGGCCACTTCATTTGGCAATTGGATTTCTTAACATTTCCATCAGTGCTGACCAACAATTTAATTGCCACTCAGAACACAGAGGTTAAATTTACATGTCATGCACATCAGAATCGTGTGATATTTTGTAAGAAATATTGTCCCAATTAAACAAAAAGCCAACCAAAACACCTGCCTTTGTTAAAGTTATGGTGCAACTGTCAACAGAACAAAATAAATCAGAGTTAATCTCAGCCTTTGCATTAACTCAGGTGCCAGGCACTGATTCTGTAGCTCATTTGTAATTGTGACCTGATCTGACATCTCAAAGGAATTACTGTAAAGCAGATTAAAGTGATGTGGCAGCCTTATTTCTCTATTTCCCTGCTTTTCTGCTCTTGCTATTGCATCCAGATTATTGAAACATTTTCTCTTAGCACATTATCTTGTTTCTTAAATAGGTGTATACAAACTTATTATAAACAATGAGAGGTTATTTAAATTATGAATGCAGTGTATTATAAACATACTTTATGATGATTAGCTTAGACATGATCTTCTAGGCTTCACATACAATTACTAAGGCAATTAGTCTTTTTAATTGCTTAAGAATTGCAATATGAACTATAAGTATCTTATTCAACCAGCATATCAGCATGGACTCTGAAGTGAAAAAGGAAACACTTAGAAGCTTATATGTAACAAACAGTTAAAATCAATAACAGAATTAATTTACTTAAATATTTTATTCTTTAATATTCTAAAATACAATGTTGTATTTTTAAGTAAAAAGAAAACCCAAACTATAAATGTCTTTAGATAAACTGTTTATGCATTTACTATATATAGTATATAAAATGTTATATATTATTTTACATAGATGTATATAAATAGATTTACTAATATGCAACTATAAGTATATAAATATATTATTAACCAATTGCTTTGTAGTTTTGGTAACAGAAATAGCTTAGCCATCATTGATTCCTTCACCATAATACATGTCTTTGCTAGAGATGGGAGTTGATTCTAAGTAAGAGGGTGAATTCCTTCTGATTAGTAGGTAGATGAGTGAATAAATAATTCATACTGGGTTTTCTTCCTGTCTGAGGGTATTGCTGGACCAGCCTATAATGATATGCAAGTGCTCACTGCATAGTGCCCAAGAAATGCAGGCTCCAGCAGTCCTGTACAGAGCATCTCCTCCCTTGTTGCCATCAGTTTCAGAAGCCCATTGTTTGAACTGAGTTTACACAAAATATTTTCAAATTACCATATGACTCCTTGTAATGAACACACAATCCATGTGGCCAAGGCTCCTAATTCCCTGGAAGGGAATCTATAAGCCCATCATTAAAGTTTCCATCACACTTTGAAGATTTTTTTTTTCCAAGATAAAGCATTAAATGTACCACCTTTGTCTATAATTGTCCACTTGGAATGCAAGTCACTGTTGGAAGCACCTTGTGAATGTGTTAGGAATGAATCACCACCACCATGCTATGTAGGAGGCATTGTGCCAGAGCACCTAGAGCTAAAAAAACTGGGAGTGGGTGGGTGGGGAGCAGTCACAAACATTATTCCTGGTAGCAAAGAGATAGTTGAGATAAGAATAAAGACAGCTCAGCCACAGCCTTGTAATCAGGGTGCTCTGAAAAACTCTTCCAGAAACACACATCTGAGTTCAGATCTGCTGAGCATTTCCTCCATTATCATCTTGTAGGTTAGCAGCCCACAAATGCTTTCTGCCTTAAACACTAACAGATTAATTACTTCAAATGTAAGACCACATGGGAATCCATCTCTGAGAATAAACAGCACTTAAAGAATATGGAGAACTGAAATAATTGCTGAGCAAATACATTGAGATTTACATTGTCACCTTGAACTTTTACCTTCTGATATGCAGATTAGCAACTATACCAACTTCTCAATAAAACGAAGAGCTGGTAGCATTTCTCTTCCTGCAGGGGAAGGTGAAGATGGGTCAGTGACAAGCACACTACACACACTATTGCTGATGAAGGCAGGAGCATTCCCTCTTAGACTGCAGAGTTAACTGGAAGTGTTTCAGAAACAGCACTGGGACAAGAATCTGCAAATGTGCTCACATCCCAGAAAAAGGAAATCCAAACCCTTATTAAAACAAGTGACTTATCAAAAAAGGAGAAAATAATAATAATTATAGCTTATTTCAGTACCTAATATTATGGATTCTACTTATAACCTGTCTAGAAAAGAGCATAGGAAAGTATTATTGAATGACACAATTCAAAGACACATGGAAGAAACAGTGAATTTGAAAACTGAATTTTAGGTAAGGAATTTAAAAAACCCTTTTTCCTTGCCTATGACTGTGGGATTTTTTTACCTGGGCTGATGAAAATTAACAGCATTTCACGGAGTTTCACTGGTGTCTGATGGATGAGAGTGATCAAAGTGAATCAGCACCCAAACAAAACCTGGAAAGACATTGTTACATTCACCATTACTAGGGGAAAAAACCCAAAACTATTTGAGATATATAAAAAGAAGTTCCACATAGGTGCAGTACTGCTCATTCTACAAATCAACAACACTCATAAATGACATTAAATGGACAGCATGGACAGCAGTCACCTATTTACTGCTTCTTGCACACACAAACTAAAGCATCTCATGAAGTCAGAAGCTAAGGTGAAACAAGCAAGAGAGAAGGTGGCTCTCTGTAGAAGAGCTAACAGAAAATCTGTGTGAGCTGAAGGTCAGGTAATTAGCTGGAGAAGACCTAATGGGATTAGTTGGGGAATGTGTCGTTTCCATCTGCTTGAGTGTCCAGGGAAGTTACCACTGGAGAGATGGAGCAGGGCTAGAGTGACCTTTGATGTAAATCAGTACAGCTTTGGTGTAAATATGAGCAGTAAGCATTTAAATTAAAAAGTTAAGAAACCAAGAGCTGAGATTTAGCTGCACACACCAGTAAATTAATTAATCCTAGAACCACTGTGAGGCTAAATTCTTCCATTCCCAAAGCAGGGTAGTTTCATGCCTGGGGTTTAGCAGGGTGTGGTTCCTAGTTTATGCTAATCCAAAAACTGTGTTTAAAATCCTGAACTGGATGGTAGTTAAACCATCATGAGCTGAACACATGCCACAGATCCCAATTCCAGTGTTCCTGGAGTGCTCACAGGCTGCTGCAGCCACAGCCACCAGCGTCCAGAGCCTGGAGATTTTGGGGATACCAAGATTCTGCCCTATGCCTTGGAGCCACTATGGATCTTGACTGTAGAGCAGGGCTTTACTGGCAAGGTGAAGTCTCAAACATCCAAGTGAGTACCTACTCCAGGGGAAAACCAACCCACATCTCTGCTGCAGTGAGCATGAACTGGGGCCTGCTGACTGAGATCGTAATTCAGCAGCTTACTTTCTACATAAAACCAGCCCTTCCCTACACAAAACCATCAGTGGCACTACCAAACGATTGCAAGCTGTAAAAAGCTTCATTGCTGATCTAATTATGCTCTGCTTCTCACAGCTCTGGGAAGTGCAGGATAATCAGACCCCAGCAGGCACCAGCTCTAAATCCTCCCTCTGGCACAGGCAGCCCCTCCACGCTCTGGTGGGCAGGGGAGGCCACTGAGCAGCAGTGGTGCTTCAGCTCAGCAGCCTCCTCTGCAAGGGGACAGCCTTTTGGGTAATTCTGGCTCCCTTATGCCCTCTGAGAAGGATAAACCAAAGCAGCTATAGGTGCAGAGCAGTGAGGCAGCAGAAGGGTAGAAGAAGCCTAGAAATGATGCCCCAGAAGTACAGAAGAGCAGGGGATACAGCTGGATGTGCCAGCTGTGCACATCCAGAAAGGAATGAAATCAGTTATGTGGAGGCCATAGGAAAAAAGCTGATTAAGGCATATAAAGAAAGAACAGAGGCAGAAAGCAGTGGAAGGGGTCAGTGACACAGAGGGCATGTGACAAAGCAAGGGAAGGAATGAGAGACAGAAGGAGGGGCACACACATTAGAGAAATGAGAAACCATCTCTAGGGTAGGGCAAAGGAGACTTACACATTCAGGAGACAATGAAGAAAAGAAAAATGAATGAGCAAATATGAATGAGTAGAACAGAAATTATTCTTTACCAGAAGAAAGACCTGAAAAAAAAAAAAAAATAGGAGAAAAAGCAGAGTGATTAATAAAAGGAATGAGACAGTAGGGATGAAGGAAGGGACATGGAAGGATATGAAATGGCACAAGGCATACATTGGAGGAAACAAGTGTCTTTTAGTCATTCTGACTTCTGCATTTTATGTTATCTTCCTAGCAAGCATCCCATAGCTCCACTGATATTTTTTGGGGGGGAAGAAAGGGATGGACTGGCAGCATACTGTTGCTGGGGGATTTACTATAGCTCTTCCCTGTACTGCTGGATGTATATTTATTGAAATTACCTGAGACTGTGGCTGCCACTTTTTCAGAAATGGCAATATCAGATTTGGAATAGAGGAGAATTTATATATATATAAATGGAAAAGAAACAGCTAAGAGAATTCAGAGACAGGGATAGAGATGTAAGAAGTGATTGGTGTCATTTGTCAGCAGTTACCAGCAGCCTGCAAATATTCAGCTCCTACACATCACGAAACACTTTTTGCCATTTGAGTGACATCTGAAACAGAAAAAAGCTGGGATGTCTCTTCCCTGAATAAAGCATTAACACGGGGCTAATACTGCCTGGTGAGAGACAGACAGTTATTCTAGAGGGAAATTAAATAAGACACCCACTTAAAAATTAAGCTAATCTTCCTATTGTTCAGATATTTTGTTGGAATTTTTCAGGTTCTCAAGAAACAAATAATCAAATTTGAACATTTTTAGTCTTCCTCTTCCCTTGTTACTTTCTACAACAACAATTTGCCAGAAAAGAGAGACAGTTCTGTGAAAGCAAGGGCAACACATGAGAAGGTTTTGCATCTCATGGCCAGTCACTGCAAGAAGAGCAGTAACAACCCCATGGACCACTCTGATGAAAACAACAGTTGAAAATGTTATTAGCTTGGCCAGCTGTAATTGCCTACCAGCATTCATTGATAGTAATTTTTTGATTCATTTTTATGACTATTTCTACCTGTCCATGTAGATGGCAGCTGTAGAATGCCCAGAGCAAGGCTGTCAGGTTGCCTTTTCATCCATTATCACATCCTGGGCTTTTATTGGATTTATTTTTCCTACAGCAAGTATTAGCTCTTGATGCTTAATTCACGAGCTTCTTGCTTCTGTTCTGGGAATAAAAAAGCAGAATTGGTTCTCCAATTAGCAAACACTTTCAGCTGCAAAACTATCAAATCAATAGCATATCCTCAGCAATCATTTTAGTTACAAAAGTGTGAAATTTTTTTCCAAGAGCTCTCAATGCCCATTTTTTGGCTAATTTGCTGCCTGCCTGCCCTGTCCAAATGGTAGAGTTTCATTCCAAAATAAAAGACTTGAAAAACTCAAGGAAGTGCTCCAAAAGCAAATGACTTTCATTCAAACAAACAAACAAAAAAAAGTCCATGCTCCCTTTTTCCTACGGAAGATTTCTTATGCAGCTAGAAATTCACCTAGAAATTCAACAACTAAGAGACATTTGGATGACATTGCTGTGGTGATATTAAGCTCTTCCATATTGTGTCTTCCCATCTTGTCTCCCCTGGACCACTTGTGAAGACAATAAAAAGGAGCAATTATATTAATATAGAATTATTGTGATGATTTATAGTTACATAAACTCACTGTTAAGTCTCATCTGACTCAGTAAACATTGGTAGAGTTTTTAGTTGTTCCTTCAGTTACAGTGTCTCCTGTTTCATTTGAAGGAGAAGGTACTACCTTTGTAGTATTTAATAGTTCTGATGCACTGGCTGGTTGTTATTTCCCTTCTATAAGCAGCACAATATAGCAAGAAAAGTGGTTAAGCCTTTACCTGGTGGTTTAATTAATTGGTACTACTGTTGCAATCTGCAGTTTCCAGATCAGTTTGATTGAAATAAAGACTCCAAGCCTGCCTGTGCATTGCTTTGGGACAGACTGCACAAACTCAGAGAAGGGAAAGAATGCAGCAGGGATCAGTAGGTGCATGGATGTGCTCAGGAGTGCAAGCAACCCGGGGGGCAGTAAGCGAGCTGCAGTGTGGGATGGGGACAGACAGATCACTCTCCTGCTGCTCAGGGCATATCAGAGACCTGCCTCAACACTCTGTGCTGTCTGCTCAAGAAATTCCTGTGGCCTTTCAGATAACTTAGTGCACCACCATGTGTTTTTGGGAGAAAGATTCCTCCACAGTAATCAGCTCTTTGGAATGTAGCCTGGGCTTTTTTTCAAGGCTAAAATAAACCAGTAGCTCTATTTCTATCATTGCACGCTGTGAATTTTGCAGTGTTTTTCCTCAGCTTTGGACAACCAATAAGAACAGTTTGGGTGAGATTTACAGTGGCTTTTAAGCATCCAGCTTGGTGATGGATGATTATTTTCAGACGTGAATTACATGGCTAATGCACATAATTCAGAATAAACTCACTGGCCTAACCATGGGATTGCTGATGATCCTGGCAGCTTTTATCTGCATCCTTCCATGCCTAAACATCTCTGTAGATCTAACCCTCCATTTGTATTTTACTAGAGGCAGAATATTCATCCCCCTGCCACTCATCTATGTTATCTAAGGATGCAGTGAAATGTCCAGCACTGTCTGACACACACGTTCTGAGTAGCAAAGGATTCACTAGATGCCCTGTTGTGTGGGCAGTTGCCTGTCTCATTCAGACATGTTGTTATCTCTGGGCTAAAATGATTTTTTTTTCAGCTTAGGCATCTTTTGCTTCTGTTGTCTTGCCTTCCTCAGGAATAGACCACCAGCCAAGAAAATGTGCACTAGAGCAGGGGAAGATGAAGATCTCATATTAACTCAAAAGATGTAGCTGCAGCTTTCCTGGCACTCAGAAGTGTCCTTCCCCAGATGAGAGAAGTGCTCAGAACACAGCAGTTACTTGTTGACAGCCACCATTCAACACATCAGGTAACTGTAGTCCAGCTTAATCACTATGACTATTCCATCACAGGAGAAGTCATTTTACCTGCTTTCACTCCAAGGGCATCTGAAGGGATTTCTTGAAGTTCTGTGTGTATTTTACCTAAACAACAGCATTAAAAAAGAAAAAAGGATACAAACTGCAGAGCCACAATCAGCATTTTCTGAGATGACTGAACCAGGGTTGGGGGGGGGGGGGGGGGGGGGTGGGGGGCGTGGCTTTTTTGTGGGGAAGGAATTTAAGGAATTGTTGAAAGTAAAAAAGAAAGAGAAAAATTGGGAAATCTA